>ML105986.1:20348-39353 GCA_003697995.1 Taxidea taxus jeffersonii | reverse complement strand
GGAAGCAGGCTCCCTGCTGAGCAGAGAGCCTGCTTCCCTCTCTCTCTGCCTGCCTCTCTGCCTACTTGTGATCTCTCTCTGTCAAATAAATAAATAAAATCTTTAAAAAAAAATAAAATAAAACTGGTCTCTGCTAACCCTTGTGAAGCTCTATAAAAAACAAAAGGAAAGCTCCTGACTGCTTGGTGAGAGGCCAAATCCTTACCACTAGACCACCAGGGAGCATCCTGACTGCTTTGTGGTGATCGCTAAGTATTCTATTGTGAGATGGGGGCAGGGGGAGGTAAAATACTCAAAGCATAAAATTCACTATTTTAACCATTTTTAAGTATGCCTACAGTTCAGTGGCATTAAGTACATTCACACTGCTGTACAATCATCACCACCCATGTCCAGGATTTTTCATCTTCCCAACCTGTAACTCTGTACCCAATCTACTCCCCCTTTTGAGACCCTGGAAATCAAGGTTCTACTTGCTGTCGCTATGAATCTGGCTACTCTAGGTGCCTCAAATAAGTGGAAGCAGACAATACGTGTCCTTTTGTGTCTGGCTTATTTCACTTAGCATAATGTCTCCACAGTTCATCCTTGTAACATGTGCCAGAATTTCACACCTTTTACCGTCTAACAGTATTACATTGTGTGTGTGTGTGTGTGTATTTATACACACACACATAAAACACATTTTGTTTATCCATTCATCCAAGGATGGACATTTGGATTGTCTCCCGTTTTGGCTATCATGAGTAATGCTACGAACACAGGTCTGCGTACACATATGTGCTCAAGTCCCTGCTTTCCATTCCTTTGGATATATACTTGGAAGCAGAACTAGGTGTTGGGTGATGTAGTAGTTCTCAGTTTAAGTCTGTGGGGAACCACCACACTCTAATGTAAGATTGGTGCATTCTATGGGTCCGAGAGGTATCTCCTGTCTCTTGCACACTGACTACATGAGCCTTAAAATTGCAACTTGTAACAAATGTCAGAAGTGGCCCAGGATCTCACAGCTGGAGGGGAGACAACTGTAATAATAGCAGCTATCAGTTATTGACGGTTTACTAAATGCCAGCTTCCGAGCTAAGAGCTTTACAGACAAGGATGAAAATACAATACCAGCCAGCCAAGAAATCAAAAGTACCATCTTTTCCTAAATGCATTTCTCAGTGTTAAGGTGGTTACAAAAGAAAGAGAAACAAATCAGTTGGTTAAACAGTTTAGATTTTCTCCTGAGGATTTTTCAGACCTCAAAAATATGTACTGTGACTTTCTAAGAAAGGATATGTGAAGCCATTATTCAAACTGGTTGGCTTTTGTTGAAGATCACACTGCAGGAATGATCTGATCTAGGACAAGGGCAGCACTATTAGCACTGGGGACCAGACTGTTCTTTGCAGTGAGAAGCTGCTGTGTGCATTGTAAATCATTCAGCAGCATCCCTGTTCTCTACACACCAGACACTCGAAGTATATTCCCCAACTTATGACAATCAAAAATGTCTCCAGACATTGCCAAATGTACCGTAGGAGGCAAAAGTCACCCACAGTTGAAGAGTACTGGTCTGTTACTATCTCACTAAATTCACTAACCACTTCCCCACTTAAATAGAAGCCATTAAATACAGATTTCCTTGTTGTCCCCTCCCAGCTCAAACCTCCTTGTTTTCCTCCTTTCTTCTTCCTCTACAAAACAACAGCTGCCCCTCTCAGCCTCTCCTGTGCACTGGATTCCATTCCCACTCACCTCATACCAGGACCTGTCCAGCAATTATCCACTGAATAATATGTCTAATTTCTCCTTTAGCCTCCAAATATGCTCACTTTTTTTCTTTCCTAAACAAAACAAAAAAAACCCAAACCCTTTCTCGACTCCCTTAAATTTAACCCTCTCCTCTATACAACTAAATTTTCATAAGAGTCCATCTTATACTTAGGGCCTCTACTTTTCTTCGCCTCACATTTATTTTTCTGCCCAATAAAATCTACAGCCATTTCTCTATTCTCTCAAAGACCAAGACCTCCCATTTGTCCAGTTAAGTGGTTTCCTCAGGGTTTGGTCATTACCTGACATCACCTATGGTTGACAATATTTTGAATAAACTTTTTCTTTTTCTTTTTTGTTTGTTTTATTGTGGACTTTGGTTTTTGTGTTTTGTTTTTTTGATAAACTTCTGAAGAAAATATGTGACCTGGGGAGTAGCCTCTGTCTTGAATTCCATGACACTACTCTCCCAGTTGTCTTCTCACCTCATTGGTAGTGTTCTCTATTTCCCTGTGTCTTCTGTCACCCCAAAATGTAAGCAGTCCTTTGGGGGTGACTTTTAGTACTCCTATAAATTATTTCCATCACTCCAAAAACCCCTAGGAATTCTGTTTATCTCTGACCCCATTATATCCTGAGTTCCAAAATAAGATCTGTTGGGGGGAGGAGTCAAGATGGCGGAGAAGTAGGAGGCTGAGACGACATAAGCCAGCAGGAGATCAGCTAGATAGCCTATCAAACCATTCCGAACACCTACAAATCCAACAGGAGATCGAAGAGAACAAAATAAGATCTGTTGGTAGCAAGATAGCAGAATTTGGGGGGGGGGCCAAAATTTGTTTATTACAATAAATAATAATAACTACCACCAAAAAATACCTTCTACATGCCAGACACTGAAGAAAGCACTTTACAAACATTAACTAATTTAGCTTACTCCTCAACAACTCTAGGAAGTAAGCCTCACTTTTTCAACATTATAAATGAGGTTACAATCTCAGAGGAGTTCGGTAGTTCTCTCATGTAGCTAGCAAATCCTAAGTATTAGATCATAACTAGCTTTTACTTCAGAGCCAATTTTCTTAACCAAGTGATACTATTTCATCTTATCTTTTACATTTCTTTTCAAAGTTTAATTCTTTTAGATCTTCCTGATTTTCACAAACTTACAGGATCATTTAAGGTCAAAACTGTAAGCTGTGTACACTCTTGGCTTCTGTATTAAAGAAGATATTTTTCCAAGAATTCTAGGACTAAAAGAGAGCCATCATTATATAGTTCATCCCCAAGCCTGTAGGCAGAATTGTATCTAAACCATTCCAGACAGATGGGTATCTTCTATTTTTAATGACATCTAGGAAAGGAGATTCTCACCTACTAAATTTAGATTGTGAGCCAAAGGCAGGAAGCATGTCTAATTTTATGCTCCATATAGCTACACCTCCATATACAGCTGGTAATATGCATCCTACCAGGATTATTACCGTAAGTAGAAATGGACACTTAGAAAATACAATGAAAACAATAAAGCTGGTCACTAAGGAGAGATTCCAAAGGACTCTTCAGGCAGACAAGAGGACAAAAATCATTCTAGTCTAAAATACAAAAGAGTTGACATCATATTCTTCCATATATATTAAAATCCACCTGGCAGAACTAACTGGAAAAACGACAGTGGAATTTCTAGTATGAGGTACACATATCACCTGGCTGTAACTACTTTCAAAGAGTTAACTCCAAATCTTATGGAGAAAAGTCTTGAATGCATCTGAAGTTACTGGCATTTTGAGGTTTACAGTTCTACTCTTGCCATCACTTCCTCTAGGCTCTAGGCTCTGGAATCCAAACACGTCACCACCACCCCCAAAAGATTTCTAATTCTGCCTGTCAGATCATCTTTGCCAGCTCTCAACACATTAAATGAAAAACAAACAAAAAATTCACAAATGCTGCAAAATGAATTTTCTAGCAGTATACTTTACAGAAATTCTTTGCACTACTTGTTACAACATAAAGCTAAAATTGCTTTAAGATAATTATCTCGAAGAAGCTACCAACTAGAGCTGACACAAATGTTTAATTGGCCCTTTGTCAAATGCTTCCCCAAAGGAACCAGCTGAGCATCCATCTTCACAAAATTAGGAGGGCTTTAGTATTACTTCAAATAACATAACCTCTTGGGTCAAATCACACTGCAAAATTACATCTGTTTTTAAATGATTAAAGGAAACTGCAGAGTGGATAATCACGTGAGTATAACTTCTGACCTCCATTATCACATTAAAATCTAGCACAGACTAGCAATAAATGAAAGCTGATAAAGCCAGGGAAATGTCTGTATAAAATTGCCATAGTACTGTTGGTACACTTCCAAACACCCAGGTCATGGCTCAATTATTTTTTAAAACAGGTATTCATCAAAAATAGCAAATGACAAGTATAAGATGAAAATACTGACCTAAACCAATCTGGCAAAACCACCAAACACTTTTTTGAAAGTAATTCATGTTGTTTCCCGAAAGAGAGCATCTACTTCTACCTAGGCAACAAGGGAGGCCATTTATGGCCGAAACTGTTCTATGGGTTTGGTGAAGGATTTGACAGTGAACTGGAACTAAAGGGACAGTTTCTACTTTGTCACATTCTAGTTTTACTATCAAGATTTTATTTATTTATTTGACACAGAGAGAGAGAGATCACAAGCAGGCAGAGAGGCAGGCAGAGAGAGAGAGAGAGGAGGAAGCAGGCTCCCCACTGATCAGAGAGCCCAATGTGGGGCTCGATCCCAGGACTCTGAGATCATGACCTGAGCCAAGGGCAGAGGCTTTAACCCACTGAGCCACCCAGGCGCCCCTACAATCGTTTTAACCCGCCTAAGTATAAACTGGTTACAAGAACAAAATACATATTTCAAACTAACAATCACTTTCAAATTTATATCAAGATGTCTTACCTCCCAAAATTTAGCCTAAACAACAAAAATGTTACCCCTGTGTTTGGCCATACAGTAGCTACCACATAAATGCCAAGTTTTACTTGGTGTCTGCTGGAGGCTCATGCAATTTTTTTCTCAACTGCTTCTCAGTCATCACCCAATCTGGAGGTGGTTAATTACTTTATGATTCCAATTCATATTTTATCACAAACAATCTCCTATTAGTCATTAGAGTAAGCCATTCATAACACACAGGTTTTTTTAAATAACAGCTTAATTGAGATATAACTCACATGCCATAAAGTGTACAACCTCTTTCAAGTGTGTAACTCAGGGGCACCTGAGTGGCTCAGTTGGTTAAGCATCTGCCTTCAGCTCAGCTCGTGATCCCAGAGTCCTGGAATTGAGTCCCGTGTCGGGGCTCCCTCCTCAGCATTGGGCTCCCTGCTCAGTCGGGAGCCTGTTTCTCCTCCTTCTCCTATGCCCCTCAACCCTAGCTTGTGCTCTCTCTCTCTCACTTGCTCTAAGTAAATGAATTTAAGAATCTTTAAAAAAAAAAGTGTGTAACTCAGGGTTTTTTAGTATGTTCACAAAAATTCTACATCAATCACCACTATCTAATTCCAGAACATTTTCATTACCCCAAAAAGAAATCTCATATCCATTCAGTCACTCCCCATTTCCTCCTACCCTGGCAATCATTAATCTCTTTTGTCTCCACCGATTTGCCTCTACGGGGTATTTCATAAAAATGGAATCATACAGTATGTAGACTTTTGTGACTGGCTTCCTTCACTTACCATCATGTTTCCTTTTTTATTTTATTTTATTTTATTTATTTATTTGACACAGAGAGAGATCACAAGTAGGCAGAGAGGCAGGCAGAGAGAGAGGAGGAAGTAGGCTCCCTGCTGAGCAGAGAGCCCAATGGGTGGGTTCAATCCCAGGACCCTGAGATCATGACCTGAGCCGAAGGCAGAGGCTTAACCCACTGAGCGACATCATGTTTCTTTTGAAGATTCATCAATGGTGAAGCATGTATCAGTACTTAATTTCTTTTAGGACTGCATAATAGTTGACTGTATGGATATACCACATCATATTTGCCCAAGCATCAGGGGATAAACAATTGGGTTGTTTCCACTTTTTGGCTATTATGACTAACACTGCCTTGAAAATCTGTACAAGTTTTTGCATGAACATATGTTTTCATTTTGTTGAGTGTATACATAGAAATGGAACTGCTGGGTCATGTGGTAACTCCTTGCTCTCAACTTTTTACAGAATTACCAAACTGTTTGCTAAAGTGACTACATCATTTTACAGCCCCACCTGCAATGTAATGAGGGTTCGCACTTCTTCCCGTCCTCACCAACACTTGAAACTCTTTCTCTCTTATTACAAATCATTGCCGTGGGTATGATGCAGTAGCTCATTGTTGTTTTGATGTGCATTCCCCTAATAAATAATGATGTTGAGCATCTTCTCATAAGCTTAATGGTCATTTAGGTATCTTCCTTAGAGAAATGTCTATTCAGATCCTTTGGTCATTTATAAATTGAGTTACTTGCTTTTTTATAGTTGAGGGGTTGTTTGGTTTGGTTTGTTTTTTTACATTCTGGGTTGAAGTCTCTTATCAGATATATGATTGCAAATCAATTCTCAACATTCTGTGGTTGTCTTTTCAGTTTCTATTAGTCCGTCATTGGACGTCCTCAATTAATTTTGTAAGTGTCTTATCTTTTCTTTCTTTTCTTCCAACAACTGATAATCAATTTATTAAAAGGGTTGATTTAAACAAGTGCAACAGCGACTTCAACCTGAACTCCTGGCTCAATACTGAGGGAAGTCATCTGCTTAACCACCTCAGAAGGATGGTGCCAATCAACACATGCCTTGTGGCGCCTCATCTGAAAATGATCCCACGTCTTAGAAAATTCACCGAAAGGAGTTTTCCTGGTAGTGCTTCTCAGTCTTGACAGGCATCTGAACTGATCTTTCCACCTAAGATTCTTTTCCTTTGTACCTCTGATCAAATCAGCACATACCTTCCTCAAAAGTTTTATGCTGCGGCTGGCTAGAGTCATTCTAATTCAGTGAGTCGCAACCTGTGGTTCCATGGGTGTCTTTCAGGTGTTTTTTAAAGCCATGGACATGGGGTGCCTGGGTGGCTCAGCTGGCTGGGCATCCAACTCTTGATTTTGGCTGGGGTCATGACCGTGGGGTCGTGGGGTTGAGCACCACGTCAGGCTCCACACTCAGTGGGGAGTCTGCTTGAGATTCTCCCTTTCCCTCTGTCCCTCCCCACTGCTCGCACACATTCTCTCTAAAATAAATAAATCCTAAAATATAAATAAATAAATAATCTAAAAGCCATGTCCATGGCATGGTTTCCTGACCAACTTGTTCCTCAAGGAGAGTGAACAGCAGAGAGTTGGGAGCAGAAGCAGGCCTGACAAAGCTCCACTGAAGCCACAACCATGTCTTCCTCAAAGAGCCCTTTTTCTCTTACTTTTTTTTTTTTAAATATTTTATTTATTTATTTGACAGGCGGAGATCACAAGCAGGCAGAGAGAGAGAGAGAGTGAGGAGGAAGCAGGCTCCCTGCCAAGCAGAGAGCCCTATGCAGGGCTCGATCCCAGGACCCTGGGATCATGACCAGAGCCGAAGGCAGAGGCTTTAACCCACTGAGCCACCAAGGTGCCCCTCTCTTACTTTCTATCACCATCTTTTCCTTCTAGTTTCTGGGAGATTTCTTCAACTTCACTTGGTTCCAACCATTTTTTAAAAAATGTTTTGTTCTATTTTGTTTTAATTTGAGCTGCCACAGTTACATATATCCAAAAGTTCTTTTTCATTTCTAAATCATTCCTTCTTCAAAGAATCCAGTTCTTATTTTGTAAGTCCTTTTGTCTATGAGATTATTAGCTAGTTAGAGTTTTTGGTTTGGTTTGGTGGGATTTTTTTTGTCGTTACTGTTAGAGAGAGAGAGAGAGAAAGTGCGAATAGAGAGGGGGAGAGCAAAGGGAGACAGAATCTTAGACTCTTCACCAAACGTGCAGCCCAACACGGGGCTTGACCCCATGACCCCAAGACCACGACCTGACCTAAAACCAAGAGTTGGACACTTAACCAACTGTCTAGGTGCCCCCATTTTTTTTCATTTCATATTTTTACTCTGAGCCCCACCCCTACCTCTATTTCCAACAGATTCTTCTATGCAATGTGTTCATTTTGGTCTCTGTTGTTCATGTTGAAGGTTTTTTCCTATGTCTCATGATCCTTAGTAATTGTCTGTTACTATTTAAGAATGAGGCCCTGAAGGATGTGATTGGCAGCCCTGCTGTACCGACAGGGTTTTCAATCAGAGAACTTCCCTACAGGAATAGCTCTTTCGCTAGAGACCCTTAAATGTCAGTATGAGAAAGTATTTTCTTTGAGTCTTCTTCAGTTTCTCTAAAGAAGATCCCTTCAATCTCCTGAATTAGCCACACAAATCTGGTCCCAATGGTCAGGAGCCACAGTATGTTTAGAGATGAGGTGAGAGGTTGTAGGTCCACTGTTCAATACACAGCGAGCCCCCATTTTCTATACCATGTGTCACTCCATCCTGAAATGTCTCCAATTTAGAGAACCCCGCCCCTGGTCACATTTGATTTCTGAATAATTGAGGACAGGGGGAGGGCAGGTAGTTGTCTGGCTGCACAGTATAAGGCAGCAGACCTGGAGATCCAACATTTCAGTCAAGAGACTTCGAACCAATGCCCCATTTTCTGTTCAATGTCTCACTCTCACCTCTGAAGTACCTGGTGCCACTTGAGAAATTTGTGGAGTGAATTAGTGTGCTTCTTATAGGCACCACATCTTCAGGTCCTAAAGATAATACCTAGAGGGTAATAACATTTCTCTGTCCTACTATGTCAGTTACTTTTTCCTCTATCAAGTTTCTATCATCAAAATTTTTATTAAATCTCTCATCAGCTACTCTGTTCTCTATCACTCTCCTTATTTTTAGTCTTAACCTTTTCTGCTTTTTTAATGTCAAAAGAAATGTAAAATGCATATGGAAGTGCATCATTTTTAAGCAAAAGTTAATCTAAATTTATAATAACATTGGAAAGATCTTATGAAGTACCTTTTAAAAATAAGAAAATTAAGCCTCATATGATAAAATAAAATGCAGAAAGTCTAAAAAGTAGCAAGTGACAGAAAGAATTTTAATCTGTCTATTAAAAGAGCGGAATGTTATATTTGAGACCAATACAAAATTATGTAAAATATAAAAATAGGCTAAGAAATGTAATATTCAACATACAGATGAAGAGTACATAACCCACGTACATTTCTTCTCATTCGTGGAGTAAATCAAGAAAATTAAGAAGAGGATAAACTTGAGGCACCTGGGTGGCTCAGTTGTTAAGCATCTGCCTTCGATTTGGTCATGATCCCAGGGTCTCCAAGGATCGAGCCCCGCATTGGGGTCCCTGCTCGGTGGGAAGCCTGCTTCTCCCACTCCCACTCCCCCTGCTTGTGTTCCCTCTCTCCCTGTGTCTCCCTCTGTCAAATAAATAAATGAAATCTTTAAAAAAGAGAGAAAGAATGAACTCCATGAACTAAGAACTCAAAGATAAAACACAAAGGGATAAGCTTAAAAGGAAAATGATTGATCCAAGAAAAGAAAATGAATAGAAAAGATTTATTTCCTATCATAACTTAAAACAGTGCCAGAAATAGCAAATGCAGAAGCCAAAGGGAAGGAAAGGACAAGGAAGACAAAGGGATGAAAAGGTGACGGAAGGAAGACAGAGGAAGAAGAGAATGGGACTATCTCCTGCAGTCATCCCATCCCTGCCCCAGCCCTCAACGCTGGGAGTGGGGTATGAGCTCAGAGAGAACCACAATCAGAAAGCAATGTGGAGACTACATCAGGTCTGACATAGAGACTATCACAACAGCCAAGACCTTCAGCCCAGTGCTGATTAGATGGGACTTCTGGGTTGTCTCCAGAGATCAGGGACCAGTAAAGTATTTTATAAAAGACTAAGAAAGGGAAGAAAATACTTATCCCTAACAGAGTGGCTTGCAGAATACTGAATTACGGCTTTACACTTTGGAAAATGCTAGTTTAAACCACTGAATTTACTTCAAGAACCTAAAGCCTATTACATACTGACTAAAACTGCCTAAGAACAGTAAGAGCTAACATTTACTGAATCCTGACTAAGCCAGATTCTAAGAGCTTCGCATGTTATGATAGTAATAATAAGAGCTAACATCTGCAGAGTACTTACCATGGTAAGCACTATCCTAAGCAATTCACAAGTATTCATGTAATCCTCAAAACAAAGTACGTGAGGGACACAGTACTTTACAGTCAAAGAAACTGAGACACACGCAAGTGAGGGAACCTGCTGGATGGTCCATAGCTAGGAAGACGCAAAGCTGGAGCTCTGAACTGTGATTTGACGCTGCCTCTGCTGGATGGGTGATAACACAGCTGCAGCCTGAGCCCAAATAATACTTTTCTGGGGGCACCTGGGTGGCTCAGTTGGTTAAAGCCTCTGCCTTTAGCTCAGGTCATGATCCCAGGGTCCTGGGATCGAGTCCTGCATCGGGCTCTCTGCTTGGCAGCAAGCCTGCTTCCTCCTCTTTCTCTCTCTCTGTCTGACTCTCTGCCTACTTGTGATCTCTGCCTGTCAAATAAATTAAAAAACAAAACAAAACAAAACAAAACAAAAAAGCCCACCTCTTGATCTCAGCTCAGGTCTTGATCTCTGGGTCATGAGTTCAAGCCACATATTGGGTTCCAAGCCCCGTGTGGAGCCTACTTAATAAAAAATTTAAAAAAAATTTAACAAAACAGGGGGCACCTGAGTGGTTCAGTGGGTTAAAGCCTCTGCCTTCCGCTCAGGCCATGGTCCCAGGGTCCTGGGGTCGAGCCCTACATCAGGCTCTCTGCTCAGCGGGGAGTCTGCTTCCTCCCCACCCTGCCTTCTTCTCTGTCTACTTGTGACCTCTGTCTGTCAAATAAATAAACAAAATCTTAAAAAATTTTTAACAAAATAAAAATGAATAAAAAACTTTAAGAAGAAATTTTTCTCACATTAAGTGGCACATTTTTGTCTTCTCCAGAAAGTTCTTTAATATTGTTATGAACTGTATGCATTTTTTTTATTTTTAAGATTTTATTTATTTATTTGACAGAGATCAAACAAGTAGGCAGAGAGGGGAGGGGAGAAGCAGGCTCCCTGCTGAGCAGAGAGGCCAATGTGGGACTCGATCCCAGAACTCTGGGATCGTGACCCGAGCCAAAGGCAGCGGCTTAACCCACTGAGCCACCCAGGCGTCCCGAACTGTATGCATTTTTATAATAATTAATATCAACATTCTATGGCCCAGAAGTGAACCAGACTGATTTTAAGTCCTGCCCTAGAAAACATTTTAACATAGATCACTTACAAAGACTGCCTAAACTGAAATTACAGGACCATCTCTATCCCTTGTAGTGTTTCATAACATTAGTTTAAAACCTATCTGTGGGGGTGCCTGGGTGGCTCAGTGGGTTGAAGCCTCTGCCTTCAGCTCAGGTCACGATCCCAGAGTCCTGGGATTGAGCCCCGCATCGGGCTCTCTGCTCGGCAGGGAGCCTGCTTCCTCCTCTCTCTCTGCCAGCTTCTCTGCCTACTTGTAATCTCTGTCTGTCAAATAAATAAAATCTTTAAAAAAAAAAGTTTAAAACCTATCTGTGAATGTCAAGGGGCACTCATAATGGAAGAGAGCATGTCAATGTAGAAGCAGCCTAGAAAACTTATAATCTCTTAAATAACCTTCTCTCAGTTTAAAGAACCTAAAACTACTCTTATTTGATTTAAAGTGTTGATACTGTTTTTGTTTCCTGAATAATAGTGGTTTTCAAAAGGTTTTGACAGTTTTTACTTTGCTGGTAGTGAACCAAAAGCTGATACACCAACATTTAGAGGCCATGAGGTGACGAGAAAAGCAAGGCCATCACCATACATTTGAAATTTCAACTAACTTAGTAAACCAGGCTCCATTTCCCCAAGTGCGGCACGTGTTCTTACCCTCCTTCATGACACTGGGCAAGTTACTCATATTTCAACTGTACCAGCCTTGTTTCTCCTACCCACACAATAAAGGAATCCAAATAGATGTTCCTTAAAAGTCCCTTAACCTAGGGGCATCTGGTTGGCTCAGTTGGTAAAGCATCAGCCTTAGACTCAGGTCGTGATCCCAGGGTCCTGGGGTCAAGTCTCACATTGGGCTCTCTGCTGAGCAGGGAGCCTAGTTCTCCCCTTGCCTCTCTCTCTCTCAAATAAATAAAATCTTTTTTTAAAAAAAAAGTCCCTTAAGCTTGAAGTTTCTATAAATATAACTGAATGTGTACAGTAGAAATGGGAAATGTATTTTAGAAATAAAAAGAACCATAGATAAATACATTGGCATAATTACTTATTTACATTTTCTGTATTTCCACTTTGGGCACTGAAAAGGAAATTGTTTACTTACTGTATTTTATTCCTAAGAACTTGAAGCCCCTCTCCCAATACATTTCCAAACCTAATCTCAGAATAAAACACTATGCAGGAAAAAGATAGAAAATAATACTTAATATAATCTTAGAAAAATTCTTAAGTTTGGTTTAAATTTTTTAAACAGTTTAAATTACCCAATTGCAACTGTCAACTGCCTAGTCAACATAAAAGCGTGATTAAAAAATACAAGTATTGGAAGATTTACTTCCAATCGCCTAGCTATCCAGTAAAATTTTTTAGCACTGTAAGCTTTATTTCCTGCCTGACATCCTCAGGGATCTGGTCTTACAGCTCCCCTGTACAATTTCTACTACAAGACTTTCCTGGCCTTTCTTGGCACATGTAAACTTCTGTTAGGTAATGTTTCTCTTGGCAACGGACTACATACTTTATAGAAACAGACCTTCAACTGAACCCTCTCCACTCAAACTCACATTCTTCCCCAACATGTGAATCTTAGACTAAGTCTACTATAACAAGATGGACACAATTTATGGTATTGAAATGTTACATATTCACTGAATCTTCCCTGATAATAGAATCTTAGTTACAATCTCTCTTGAGCAGATATTTTAAAATGGTTTTGGTTAAGTCATATTCTGAGCTAGAGTTATTTTTTTTTCTTTCAATTGTCCTAGAATTACAGACAGATAACTTACCCTACTAGGTCTTAGGAAATAAAAATAAAATCGAAATCTAGAAAAATAAATGCAACAATGTCAATACAAACCTCAAGTGCACTTCAATTTAATTTACATATCTATTTGGCCCTAATCCTCCGGTGATACTAAGTTTTATCAGAGATAGAACCTGCCTGCTAGTTTATAATCTACAGAAGTAGATAAAAGAATATGCAAATTTAAAAGTATAGATTATGCTGGTATGACAAAGTCTGGAAAAGCACAGGCTTGGAAGATTTATTCATTATTATATCTATGACCTTGAACAGATCATTTTTCTTCTTAGAGAATCAGCTGACCAGGGGCGCCTGGGTGGCTGGCTCAGTGGGTTAAAGCCTCTGCCTTTGGCTCAGGTCATGATCTCAGGGTCCTGGGATGGAGCCCCACATCGGGCTCTCTGATCAGCGGGGAGCCTGCTTCCCTTCCTCTCTCTCTGCCTGCC
Source organism: Taxidea taxus jeffersonii (assembly GCA_003697995.1). Lineage (NCBI taxonomy): Eukaryota > Metazoa > Chordata > Mammalia > Carnivora > Mustelidae > Taxidea > Taxidea taxus. The sequence continues at coordinate 25,982 of ML105986.1, read as the reverse complement.
TCTCTGCCTACTTGTGATATCTGTCTATCAAATAAATAAATAAAATCTTAAAAAAAAAAAAAAAGAAAATTAGCTTACCAAAACTCAAGTGCAAACAAATAAAAAATCTGAATGGTCCTGTGTCTATTAAAGAAATAATCTATTAAAGAAATAAACTGTTGGGACGCCTGGGTGGCTCAGTTGGTTAAGCAGCTGCCTTCGGCTCAGGTCATGACCAGCGTCCTGGGATCGAGTCCCACATTGGGCTCCTTGCTCGGCAGGGAGCCTGCTTCTCCCTCTGCCTCTGCCTGCCACTCTGTCTGCCTGTGCTCGCTCTCTCTCTCTCTATAACAAATAAATAAATAAAATCTTAAAAAAAAAAAAAAAAAAGAAATAAACTGTTAATAAAGTTTCCCTAATGAAATCACCACATGGCTTCACCAGGATTTTACCATTTATGGAAGAAAAAGCATCAATACTAACAAAGCTTTTCTAGAGAAAAGGAAGGAATGTTTCCCAACCCACTTTATGAGCCAGGATAGCCTTGATGTCAAAATCTGAAAAAGGGCAGTATATGAATGTAAATTCAGATGTAAAAACTCTAAAAAATATACTAGCTCCTCTAAAGTATACATAGTAATATATAAAAAAGATAATGCATCATGACTAAATAGTTTATTCCAGAAATGAGAGCTTGATTTAACATTAGAAAAAAAATTAATGTAATTCAACACACAGTACCAGAAAAAAAAAAAAAAAGAACAAAAAAAAAATCATATGATCATCTCAACAGACACAGAAATAACATGTGATAAGATTAAACACCCATTCAGGATTTTAAAAAAGATCTCAAAGACTTCTGCTTCTGGTCAAGATACAGTAACCAGGACCAGACTGACCCCCTTACATTAAACAACCAAAAGAATGCAGACAAAATAGTTTAGAAAACAGACTAGTTTTTCAAGTCACTGTACATCAAGCAACAAAAAAACAGTGATCTCTGAGGACAAAAGAGTGAATCCTACAATTGCCCCAGCTTACTGCTTAGCATTTCCTGGGTGTGGCACAGGGAAGAGGAGCCCAGGCAGAGCCCAAGGAATGTCCTAAATTGAAAAGATGGAGCTGGAATCCAGGAAGATGAAGGCTGGTAGAGTTCACAGAGTAGAATATTCTAGAGTAAAGAGCTAAACAGATAGAAAATACTACAGATCTGTGGGGAGTCCCTCTAAAGTGTTCCACCAAGTACGCACTGGCCCATGCATCCAAGAAAACTACCAAACACTTAGGGAAAAAATCATCCAAGAGTAATTGAGGGAACAGTGCCTAGAGTTTACAAAGCCAACAATAGTACCTCTTCCCATGAGCCAGACTTAGAAAACCTTGTTGTAATTTCCCGTTAGCGTATTCCACAATGTCTTGTCACAAGTAAAGAATGATAAGCCCTAGTATTAAAGCCCTAAGTGTTGCTTTGGCCCCACCCAACAAAACTTAAAACCAATACCCAAAAGGATCAAAATATTTCTATATAATTTAACTGCATGCCAGGAAAAATCTCCAGAAATGCATAAGAAGGAAAAAAACCAAAACCAAACAAAACTCCAGTCCCTCCACAATGTCTGGCATCCAAACAAGTATTACGAGGTATTCAGAGGAACAGGAAAATATGACCAGTGATAATGAGAAAAATCAACCAATCAAAACCAACCCAGAACTGACATTAAAACAGCTATCATAACTATAAGTGTAAGCAACCTTTTTCTGTAATGTAAAGGGCTAAATAGTAAATATTTTAGGCTTTGTAGGCCATATAGTCTCTGTCACAACCACAACTCAGCCACTGAATAAAATTCTTGAATAGGCTTGTCACATGAAAAACAGGACATACAAAAACCCAGTAAACATGTATAAATGTACGTAACTTCATTAGTCATCAGAAGAATGCTAATTAATACCACATTCTTCCCTAGTAGCAACAAGCACACTCAGCACCTAGATTTTGACTTTCTTTTTTCTTTGAGTAGGCACCATGCCCAACATGGAACTTGAACTCATGACCCTGAGATCATAAGTCATATGTTCTACCAAATGAGTCAGCCACGTGACCCCAGATTTTGGTTTTTAATATCATGCTCCAATAAAAGGAAACAGGGTTCCTTGGAGAAATGTCTGATTCTATGACTGAGGCAAGAAATACACACGATGACCCTGGAGCATCTTGTGCCAAGGAGTAAGGAAACATCAAAATAAAAAAAATTTTTAACCCACAACAATAGGACTATGTCAAAGAGACACAGCAGCAAACTAAAGAGCACCCAAAGTCCAAACTAGAACAATTGCAGAAAAAAAAAAAAAGGTAGTGCTGGAATATAACACAAAGTATTAAAAAAGAAAAAAAATCCAGGGGCGCCTGGGTGGCTCAGTGGGTTAATGCCTCTGCCTTCGGCTCAGGTCATGATTCCAGGGTCCTGGGATCGAGCTTCGAGTGAGGCTCTCTGCTCAGCAGGGAGCCTGCCTCCCCCTCTGTCTCTGCCTGCCTCTCTGCCTACTTGTGATCTGTCTGTCAAATAAATAAATAAAATCTTAAAAAAAAAAAAAAATCCAGGGCACCTGGTGGCTCAGTCAGTCGGTCATCTGGTCATGGTCATCTTCAGCTCAGGTCATGATCTCCCAGTCCTGGAATGCAGTCCTGCCCGCATCAGGCTCCTGGCTTCTCCCTTTCCTTCTGTTCCACCTCCCCATCCCCCACTCGTGCTTGTACGTGTACTCTCTCTCTCTAATGAATAAAATCTTTATTTTCTTTAGAGATTTTATTTATTTATTTGACAGAGAGAGAGAGAACAAGCAGGGGGAGCAGCAGAGGGAGAGGGAAAAGCAGGCTCCCCGCTGAGCAAGGAGCCCAATGCAGGGCTTGATCCCAAGACCTCGGGATCATGACCTGAGCCAAAGGCAGAGGCCCAACTGACTGAGTCACTCTGGTGTCCCATGAACAAAATCTTAAAAAAATAAAAAGAGGAAGAAGAAAAAAATCCATGAAACTAATTATATAAATAAATGCCTGAATATAAATAAATAGACAAATAAATAGAGAACAGACAAGTTTCCTATGAAGAAAATTTTAAAATAATTTACGTACTTTGCCTTCAAAGAAGTCACACATAACACCCATTCTTTAAGTATGGGCTGCACATAATGATTTCCTATCAAAGAGTACAGTATGAAAGGGGGGAATAAAGGAACAACTTAACAGTGAAGAGATATGATGAGTACTACTTCAGTGAAGTAATCAAGGTTAACATTAATGGTCCAAAGTCAGGCAGGTGGATGAGAACGGCATTTTACCTCCATGATTTTCCCCAGTTGAAAGATATTCTAAAAACTACTTGACCATTATGCCTTAAAAACCTCTGAAGTCGGGGCGCCCGGGTGGCTCAGTGGGTTAAAGCCTCTGCCTTCGGCTCAGTCACGATCCCAGGGTACTGGGATCGAGCTCTGCATCGGGCTCTCTGCTCCGTGGAGAGCCTGCTTCCTCCTCTCTCTCTGCCTGCCTCTGTGCCTACTTGTGATCTCTGCCTGTCAAATAAATTAAAAAAAAAAAAATCTTAAAAAAAAAAACTGTTGAAGTCATCAAATATAACAAAGGTCTGAGAAACTGTCACTGTCAAGAGGTCACTGAGGAAATATGATAACTAAATATAAAGTAATGTAAATTTTCCTCTGTAGAATAGAAAAAGGACATTTGGTAAAAAATTTTAAAAACAGAATAAAGTATGGACTTCAGTTAATAATCTCTTTTAAAAATAATACATATATGTAATTTTTTCTTTGATCTCTCTTAAGTGTTATGTGATCATTATAAAAGAAATGTGGGGGCACCTGGCTGTCTCAGTAGGTAGAACATGTGACCATTGATCTCACAGTCCTGAGTTCAAGCCCCATCTTGGGGGTAGAGTTTACTTTTAAAAAATAATAATAGGGATATCTGGGTGGCTTGGTTGGTTAAGCGTCTACTTTAAGCTCAGATAATGATCTCAGGGTCCCAGGATGGAGCCCCAAATCCAGATCCCTGCTCAGCAGGGAGTCTGTTTCTCCCTCTCCCTCTGTCCCTATACCCTGCTTATTCTCTCTCTCTCAAATAAATAAATAAAATCTTTTAAAAAAAGAAGCTTAACCAACTGAGCCACCCAGGTACCTCTCCACTTGGTAACATTTCAAATTACTTGTCCATCATCTAGTCTTGAGCACAAGGTCTTTTGTTATCCAGGAAAATTAAGTAACATCACTTACATCATTTCTACCTTTAAATCATTTATCTAAGAGACTTACAGCAGCATAAGTTGTCTGGAAACAGATTCTTTTCATTCTTAATGCTCTTTATTTTCTTGGACATGTAAAGGTAAAATTGCACTAGGTTATCCCAAACAACTAATTTTACCTAATTACCTTAGCCATTGGAGAGGAATAAACTACACTATGTCAATTATAGAAAATGAGAAAATTAAAAATAATGGTTTTAGTAGCTTGAGGATATTTGAAGCATCTGAAACTAGAAGGCATGCACTTCAAGAACTGTTTTCCTGGGACGCCTGGGTGGCTCAGTTGGTTAAGCATCTGCCTTCAGCTCAGGTCATGATCCCAGAGTCCTGGGATCGAGTCCCACATCGGGCTCCTTGCTCGGCAGGGAGTCTGCTTCTCCCTCTGCCTGCCTCTCTGTCTGCCTGTGCTCGTTCGCTCTCTCTCCCTCTCTCTGACAAATAAATAAATAAAAATCTTAAAAAAAAATAAAATAAAATCTTTAAAAAAAAAAGAACTGTTTTCCTTTTACTTACAGGACTTTAATAAAACCCTCATAGGGCATTATCTCCACTAAATTAAAAAAAAAATGCCAATGTCATTATTTCACTCTGTAATTGCAAAAATATCACAGAGACAGAAAAACTGAGTTTTGCCTTGCTTGAGCTACTTCCTAGCTGTGTTACTCTAGGTAAATCACTTTACTCTCCTGAGCCCCAGCTTCCCTATTTGTAAATGGGAACAATTACCATTTGTCTTTTTTTTTTTTTTTGCTGTTTATATATTTACTTATGTATTTTTGCAGGGGTAAGGAAGAATGTGAGGGTATTATTCATTCAAGCCCATATACATACAATCTACAGATGAACCACTTACAAGCAGAGCCCTCTGCACTTCCAGTTGGGAGCTATCAGCCCTTCACTTATTTAATTGGTCAATTACAAGATACATGATTTCAGATGGTGTATAGAAGAGACCCCATGTTTCATATTATGTGTGTGTTTTAAGTTTTCCTCAGATTTTTTTTTCATTTTATTTCTTTTCAGTGTTCCAGAATTCATTGTTTATGCACCACACCCAGTGCTCCATGCAATACGTGCCCTCCATAATACCCACCACCAGGCTCACCCAACCCCCCACTCCCCTCCCGTCCAAAACCCTCAGTTTGTTTCTCAGAGTCCACAGTCTCTCATGGTTCATCTCCCCCTCCAATTTCCCCCAACTCCCTTCTTCTCTCCATCTCCCAGTGTCCTCCGTGTTATTCCTTATGCTCCACAAGTAAGTGAAACCATATGATAATTGATTCTCCTCTGCTTGACTTATTTCACTCAGCATAATCTCTTCCAGTCCCGTCCATGTTGATAC
>ML105986.1:0-20248 GCA_003697995.1 Taxidea taxus jeffersonii | reverse complement strand
ATCCATGCAATACGTGCCCTCCATAATACCCACCACCAGGCTCACCCAACCCCCCACTCCCCTCCCGTCCAAAACCCTCAGTTTGTTTCTCAGAGTCCACAGTCTCTCATGGTTCATCTCCCCCTCCAATTTCCCCCAACTCCCTTCTTCTCTCCATCTCCCAGTGTCCTCCGTGTTATTCCTTATGCTCCACAAGTAAGTGAAACCATATGATAATTGATTCTCCTCTGCTTGACTTATTTCACTCAGCATAATCTCTTCCAGTCCCGTCCATGTTGATATAAAAGCTGGGTATTCATCCTTTGTCTTCTAACGAAGTAACAAACATTAACCTGACCTGCTAATAAGGACCAATGAGGGGGTGCCTGGGGGGCTCAGTGGGTTAAAGCCTCTGCCTTCGGCTCAGGTCATGATCCCAGGGTCCTGGGATGGAGCCCCGAATCGGGCTCTCTGCTCCGCAGGGAGCCTGCTTCTTCCTCTCTCTCTGACTGCCTCTCTGCTTACTTGTGATCTCTGTCATATAAATAAATAAAAATCTTAAAAAAAAAAAAAAAAGGCCAATGAGCACCCTGAGAATTAAGTTATCTTCCTTCAGTCCCCTTCTCTCATTTAGTTCATTGACTCTACTCTGTGACCAGCCTGAACACTAAACAATTAAGAACTGATGGAAACGAATAGTTGAATGAATACTTAGGATCTATACATTTTGTTGCATGTAAGGTATTCATTAATAAATTTAAAGGGCTTGTTAAAAAATGAACTGGTGGGACGCCTGGGTGGCTCAGCTGGTTAAGCGGCTGCCTTCGGCTCAGGTCATGATCCCAGTGTCTTGGGATCGAGTCCCACAACGGGCTCCTTGCTCAGCAGGGAGCCTGCTTCTCCCTCTGCCTCTGTCTGCCACTCTGTCTGCCTGTGCTAGCTCCTGTGCTCTCTATCTGACAAATTAAAAAAAAAAAAAAAATGAACTGGTGACAACAGGTAATATGTATGAGAAACTGCTGGCTAATATATCAGCAAATGCCAACCATCATCAAGAAGTCCAAAAACCAGAACCAGCCCAACCTGATTCTGAAATTTCTTCATCACCTTCTTCTTAATCTTTTTTCCCAAAGAAGCCCCTCTTAAGTGCAATTTTAAGCCTTATAAAAATCTCAAACACACTGGGGCACCTGGGTGGCTCAGTGGGTTAAAGCCTCTGCCTTCAGCTCAGGTCATGATCTCAGGGTCCTGGGATCGAGCCCCACGTCAGGCTCTCTGCTCAGCAGGGAGCCTGCTTCCCTTCCTCTCTGCCTGCCTCTCTGCCTACTTGTGATCTCTGTCAAATGAATAAACAAAATCTTATAAAAAAAATTTTAAAAAAAGACTCTCTTAAAAAAAATCTCAAACACACTTATTCATTCTTTAGTCGCTTTAGACTTCCCAACATCCCTCTGTCCCTAACTTCTTCTTAGGAATATTTGCTCCATCATTTCAGACTGCAACCTTCCTGCTGGTTATCCTTCCCCTCCCTGTCTAAAAGTAAAAATGCCAATAATAGTAATAGTGACTACCAGTAGTAATGAAGAGTCAACATTATGTGACAGGCACTATGTAAATACTTTGCATGTATATAGCACGGAAGACTCACAACAACTATCTAAAGCAGATACCATTGTAGAGAAGAAACAGTTACAGAGAGGATGCTGCTCTCCAAGGTCACGTACCTCACCTGAATGATTCCAAAGTCACTGCCCATTATTAACATGCACACGACATTCCATATTAGAAGTAAGTAAGAATGGAGTTGTCTGGGCAGGGGTAGTACTTCCAACGTTTGCTATTCTGTAGTATTCTTTAGTTAAAAAGACCCATAATTTAATAAATACATAAAATGAAAGCCTAGGAGATAAAAAAAATCTCTAAGGGAAGAGGACACAGAACCTGTTTTTCTTCTTTTATGATGCTAACAGCAGTCCTGAAGGTGGAAATAGGTCTTGTCTCTACGTTGAAGCACTTTAATACATAGAAGGGTCTCTTCTCTAAGCTCTGGCAGAACGGAATGCCAATTCAGTCCTACTCTGCTGTATAACTTAGTGGCTTGAAACAACGGTCTTCACTTGTGCTTGTGAATCTGCAGCTGGGTAGGGCTTGGCAGGGACAGCTCTTCTCTCTGCTACACGGGCACCACTGGGGCTGAATGATGGGGATCTGGAGGATTAGGATCCGCTTTTAGGATGGCTCACTCACACAGCTGGCAAGCTGAGGCTAGATGTCAGCTGGGAGCTCAGCTGGGGCTGAGGGCCAGGAGCTTCAATTTCTCCCACACAGAGTCTCACTTGAGCCCTCACAGCACAGCCTGGGAACTTGGTTCCAAAAGTAAGTAGCCCAAGAGAGGAAGGTAGAAGCACATGGCATTTCTATGACCTAGCCCCATGAGTCACACAGTTTTGCCTGATCCATGCTCTTTTGGTGGAGACAGTTACAAAGGCCTGCTCTGGTTAAGAGATGGGGACACAAACTTCAACAGCAGGTGGGCCATGTGTCAAGCTCACAATGTGAGGAGAAATGCTGAATGAACCCGGCTATTGCTGGTATCTTAGGAAACACAGGCTATCACACCAATGGAAGATTGTGTCAGTTTACATCAAAGTTCAGAGTCCTGGGATGGAGCCTTGAGTCAGGCTGCCTGCTCAGTGGGAAGCCTGCTTCTCCCTTCCTCTCTGCCTGCCACTCCCCCTGCTTGTACTCTCCCTCTTTGGGTCAAATAAATAAAATCTTAAAAAAAAAAAGAGGGAGAGACTAAAAACAATAACCTGGAGCTTCTCCTCCTCTGTGATAAGATGAATTCAATGGCCCATAAGTAATTATCTTCAGGGCCTAATGAGAGAGAAAAAGAGAAGAAAAGATGGTTAGGTACTTCCCAGAATAAGGCAGTGACAAAAGGAAAGTGAGTAATTTCTCTCTGAAAATTAGTGATATTTTAGTTGGAAGAAACTTTGGACATCACTTAGTTTATTGCCTTTATTCCAGCAACTACTCGAAAATTGAGTTCTACTCATTTATTCTTCAATGAAGTTTGGGGAAACCTCTTATTTTTTTTTAAGATTTTATTCATTTATTAGTTAGAGAGAGAGAGAGAGTAAGCACAGGCAGACAGAGAGGCAGGCAGAGGCAGAGGCAGAGGGAGAAGCAGGCTCCCTGCCGAGCAAGGAGCCCGATGTGGGACTCGATCCCAGGATGCTGGGATCATGACCTGAGCCGAAGACAGCCGCCTTAACCAACTGAGCCACCCAGGCATCCCGAAACCTCTTATTTTTAATAAAATTCCAAGTTCTAAAATGCATACGATTTTATTCATTCATTTCATTCTTTATTGTTACTGGCAGTAAAAACCCATGAAATTGAAAAAGCATCAAATACTTTCAGGGCTAACAAGGTAAAGGGAAAGCTGAGGCACCTGCATTCTCTTTCAGAGAAGGCTTTATGGGCAGAGAGAACAACAGATTACCAAATGACTCTTAGAAAAAAGATGAATCAAACCCCTGGGGTATGTAGGAAAAAAAGAGAAAAGGAGTGACTAGAAACCAGCCAAAGCCCTGGGGATTTCACCAGCATGCTCTGCGATGCTCTTCACACACATCCCAACATAGACTCCATCCTCAAGCCACAGTTCCTTTCCCACATATCAGAGCTAGAAATAGCTCCAAAGATATATAGTCCAGTGGTTTCCAGCGTTTTCAGAACCTCTTTTTAAAACTAAAAAACTCTGTGGCCATCTATATGACAATTGTACTTTTGTTATCTTTTTCTTTTTAAGATTTTTTTTTAAGATTTTACTTATGTATTTGAAAGAGAGAAAAAGAACAAGTGAGAGAGAGAGCGTGAGCAGCAGTGGAGGGGGGGGCAGCAGGAGACACAGAAGCAGACTCTCTCGATGAGCAGAGAGCCCAATGCAGGGCTCGATCCTAGCACCCTGGGATCATGACCTGAGCTGAAGGCAGACGCTTAACCAACTGAGCCACCCAGGCGCCCCAGTTAACTGGTTATTAAGAAAAATCAATAATGAGAGAACTACCTTGAACTCATGAACTCTTCTTACTAAATTTCATATGTCACAAGGGCATATAAGATATGTAATAGCAGGGACATGAGACATTTGATTTGGATAAAATTCTTAGGAAATACTGAAATACATGTCAGTTCTTTTTTTTTTTAAGATTTTATTTATTTGACAGGGACACCTGGGTGGCTCAGTTGGTTAAGCAGCTGCCTTCGGCTCGGGTCATGATCCCAGCATCCTGGGATTGAGTCCCACATCGGGGTCCTTGCTTGGCGGGGAGCCTGCTTCTCCCTCTGCCTCTGCCTGTGCTCGCTCTCGCGCTCTCTCTGACAAATAAATAAATAATCATTTTTTAAAAAATTTTAAAAAAGATTTTATTTATTTGACAGACAGAAAGATAGCCAGAGAGGGAACACAAGCAGAGGAAGTGGGAAAGGGAGAAGCAGGCTTCTCCCAGGGCAGGTATCCTGACGCGGGGCTTGATCCCAGGATCCTGGGATCATGACCTGAGGCAGACGCCTAAAGACTGAGCCACCCAGGCATGCCTACATGTCAGCTATTGATGAACATGTAAGTAAACCATATTTGAAAAGATGGAGACTGAGGAATTTTAAAGGACTTCCTTTTCTGGTATGTTAACAGTAGGATTTCTCCTACTCTGCTTACTGCTGTATTCAATAACGAATCTTTCCCAATACAGATTCTGTAATTCTCTTATGAATTATAAAAGCATTCCCCTTCTTTTACTTTCATTTGTTTTAAGATTTTTATTTATTTACTTGTCAGAGATAGAGTGAGCACAAGCAGGTGGAGCAGCAGGGAGAGGGAGAAGCAGACTCCCGCTGGACAATGAGCCTGATGCAGGGCTCCATCCCAGGACCCTGAGATCACGACCTGAGCTGAAGGCAGATGCCCAACTGACTGAGCCTCCCAGGTGTCCCACATTCCCCTTCTTCTAAACTTGCATCTCAATAACTTTAAGCTGGTTTCAGACAATATAGATACATATTCCTATTTTTTAAAACAAGTAAGAAATCTCTTACTGATGACAATTTCATTACCACCAGCTAGGAGTCACCACAACAGATAAATGACTTGCTTGTCTACTGTGAGAAAGACAGGCTAATGGCAACTGTTCTAAATATAAAGCCTTTTGGGGAGGGGCAACTGTTCTCTAAAAATAGGCAGATAATGCTATAGTTTGGAATTATCAGAGTAATTTAAAAATTCCAGGGCACCTGGCTGGCATAGTCAGAAGAGCACATAACTCTTGATCTCAGGATCGTTAAGGTCAAGCCCCATGTTGAGTGTAGCTATTACTTGAAAATAAACAAACAAACAAATAAATAAAACCTTAAAAGTTCTGACTGCCACTTTGCAGGCTTTTGGAAAACCATGTGTGAGCACCTCTACCATGGGCTCTTCCATCCAGGAAGAATTCCCAGGATCCTGCCAAACATGCACTTATGCTTCTGAGGCCCAAGGGAGTATATGGAGAGAGCTTGGGAGAAAGAAACCCAACTGCAAAACAAGAATATAAAGAATGATGCCTAGCTTTAGTGTGAAATGTTTCCAAAACAGCTGCCAAGATTATGAAAATACAAGCATTTCTCCTTTTGTTTAGCTCATGGTGAAGGCGGCCATTTCATGGCAGACTGCATCCATGAAGAGAACCCACAGCTAATTATGCAGAAGCTATGACCAATTTAGGAGCACTCGGACAAATCAGCGATGAAACAAAGTAAGGCTACGAAAAAGATGAGGCTTATATATTAGTTAGTTCTTCTGAGAAACAGAACCAACAGGATGTGTGTGTGTGTGTCTACATAGACAGACAGACAGATAATAAAGAAATGGATTACACTATTATGGAGGCCAAAAAGTCCCAAGATCTGCACTCAACAAACTGGAGACCCAGGAGAGCCGATGGCATGATTCTAGTTGGGAGTATGAAAGCGGGCTGAGAGCTTATGTTGAGTTAGTTCCAGGCTAAGAGCCAGCGGGATGGGGACCCAAGAAGAGCAAGGCTTCAGTTCAAATCCAAAGCAAGAGAAGACTGATGTCCCAATTCAAGCAGTCTAGCAGGGGGAGTTAGTTCCCTCTTATTCAGACTTTTTGCTTTTTTCAGGTCTTCGACTGATTGGATGAGGCCCACCAACATTGGGAAGGTTAATCTACTTTACTCAGTCTACCAATTCAAATGTTACTCTCATCCAGAAACATCCTGACACACACACAGAATGTTTGACCAAATGTCTAGGCACCAGTCGAGTTGACACATAAAATTATCCATCACCCACTCTTCCCAGATAGCCAAGAAGGGGGTTGAAAAAAAGTTCAAAACCTAGCGACAGATACCAGACAAAGGAAAACTGAATTTCACTGGGCAACGACCTTTTGGCTCTTGCCTTAATAAGAGTGAACATGAGCGTGGCTACCTCTCAATCTGTGGGACAAGAGACCAGGGACAGAGCAAAGACTCTGAAGAGGAAAGCAAATGGTTGAAGATTCGGGTGTTACCACAGGCACACATCACTGCCTGAAAGTCAGTTGTCCTGCAGTGCCTTTAATCAGAAGATAGCGGCTTCCAAATCACACACACACTCTCTCTCTCTCTTCCCAGTGCCCCTCCAAGACCTACCCAGAAGGAGAGAAGAGACTGATCCCTTGGGTATAACAGAGCCAGTGTAGAAAGAAAGGAGACAGTACCCCCCTAAAATCACAGGCTTATATAACTCAGCCCTTGTGAAGCCAGGATAGTAAGTCAAGCTGTTGGCCAGGGCTGGAGTCATCTCAAGGCTCAACTAATGCAGGATCCCCTTCCAAACTCACGCATGTGGTTGCTGGCAGGCTTTCTTCCTTACCATGTGGCCCTCACCATTGGCTGCCTGTCTTCACAACAAGGCAAGTGGCTCTCGTCTGTCCAGGGCTGCCTCACATCATGGCAGCTAGTCTTCCTTAGAGCAAGTGATTTGAGAGAGAGAGGGAAAGAGTACACTCAAGACAAGCCGAAGTCTCCTGACGACCTCATCTGAGATGTGAGGTCTCATCACTTCTGCCGTTTTCCAGCCACTAGAAGGGAGTCAGAAGTCCAGCCCACATTCGAGGGGAGGAGAATTAAGCTCCATCTTTTAAAGAAAGGAGAACCAAAGAATTTGTGGACAGATCTTTAAAACCACTACACAAAAGGGACTAAAAGAATCACTGAAGAAAAAAAAGTAGCTGGATAGTTATTAAGACGTCAATGGATGTTTTATTCTCACTGTATTCCCCAGTCTCCAAGACAGTCCTAGCCTCAAGGGAGGCTTATGTTTGTTTTCTGAAAATGTGAGCTCCTTGAGGAGATGACGCTGAGGGAAGGGTGGAAGAACAGTACCTTTGAGGGCAGAAAGGTAGAAATGGGAAGAAAAAAGGAGTGAACTGGGGTGCCTGCATGGCTCAGATGGCTAAGCATCTGCCTTGGCTCACATCATGATCCCCAGGTCCTGGGATTGAGCCCAGAGAGGGGCTCCCAGCTCGGCAGGGAGTCTGCTTCTCCCTCCCTCTCTCTCTCTCTAATGAATACATTAAAAAATACTTTTTAAAAAAGGAGTGAATTACAAAAAAAATAAAAAAAAAAATAAAAAAGGAGTGAATTATCTAGTAAGAGGAGGGACTTCTTCAGGACCCACAATAAGATAGGGCCTGCTTCTAGCAGTGCTCCAGATAAATGACAGGTCCTTGGAGAGAAATGGATGCGTGTTATACCTAGGAAAGCTGAAACTTCTACCCAGGAATCCCCATACCTAGCAAAAACTTGTGTGCCTAAAGTTGGCCATGACTGTTAGAAGCACCAAACCTCAAGGAACCATACTCTCTCAGACAACATTCCTACCAATCACAGCCATTATGGACTGAAAACTACCTTTCACCCTTTGCCTGGCTCTGAGATTCTTCTACAACCCCAAAGAGGGGAGGATGCCCATTCTTAATCACTGAGACTGAATTTTTCATCAGTTTGGTGGATTGGGGGTGGGAGGGACATGTGTCCCAAGGCCGGATTTAATTTCGTATGAAGGAATTAAAATATTGTAACATTTCTTGGTTACCTGATTTCGTGAAATAAAATTCATACCCACTGGGGCACTTGGGTGGCTCAGTTCGTTGAGCGTCCAACTCTTGGTTTGGGCTCAGGTGATGATCCCAAGGTTGTGGGATCGAGCCCCACTGGGCTCTGAGCTCAGTGCAAAGTCTGCTTGTCTCTCTTCCTTCCCCTCTGCTCCTCCCCCTGCTTGTGTGCCACCCCCCTTGAATAAATAAATAAAATCTTTTAAAAAATGTATAGCCCTGGGGCACCTGGGTGGCTCAGTGGGTTAAAGCCTCTGCCTTCGGCTCGGGTCATGATCCCAGGGTCCTGGGATTGAGCCCCACATTGGGCTCTCTGCTCAGCAGGGAGCCTGCTTCCTCCTCTCTCTCTCTTCTCTCTGCCTGCCTCTCTGCCTACTCGTGACCTACACCTGTCAAATAAATAAATAAAATCTTTAAAAAAAATATATAGCCCTACTATATAGTCAATTAATTTACCAAATTATGGATCTCTTTTACAACTCATTAATCCTGGTAGTTTCTTTTTTTTTTTTTTAAGATTTTATTTATTTATTTGCCAGAGAGAAAGAGAAATTGGGCACAAGAATGGGAGCGACAGGCTCCCCACTGAGTAAGGAACCTGATGAAGAACTGGATCCCAGGACTCTGAGATCATGACCTGAGCCAAAGGCGAACGCTGAACCAACCGAGGCACCCAAGCTTCCCTACTCTTGGTAGTTTCAAAGAAAGTTCTAAATAGATTGCTCCATCAAAACATTAAGGTTTGGGGGGTACTTGCATGGCTCAGTTGGTTAAGCGGCTGCCTCTGGCTCAGGTCATGATCTCAAGGTCCTGGGAGTGAGCCCCACATTGGGCTCCCGGCTCAGGGGAGAGCCTGCTTCTTCCTCTCCCTCTGCCTGATGCTCTGCCTACTTATGTTCTCTCTCTATCTCTCTGTCAAATAAATAAATAAAATAAAAATTGTATTACACACAATTTTTTCCAGGCTTTACTCTCCTAAAGAATATATAGAATATTTCAGCAATTAGCGTTTAGCTGGGGATGGTGTTTCTGCCTGGGATTCCCATCCCTGCTCCCCAACTCAGAAAAGTCCTGGCCTTGTGGGAAAGCCATCCATTTAGGTTAGGAATCCACAATTTCCATAAAAAAGAAAAAATCAATTCTACCACCTGGTCACTTGATCTTTCAATAGATTCAGCCATACTCAGCATTACAGATTACCCATATTTCAGGATCTTAACCCAATATATAACTCCCAACTGTGTGCTATTCAACTTTTATCACAAACCTAAAAAATAAAAATTACATTTACGAAGGACTATTAAAACACATACTATATAATAATCCATTCTTCTAGATTTGCTGCTTTCAAACTACTTTTAGGTTGTGTAGTGCTTTCTTTCAAATAGAGTCTCAGGGTATGAAAAGATAGTTAGAAGCAAAGTGATGACAGAACAAAGAGGTCTGTTTGGAGAATGGTCAATTCTAGGTCAGAGCAGGAAACATACAAGATGGGCCTAAAATGCCTTGTCTAAGCAGGAAGCAAGGAAGCTATCAAAGTTCCCTGGAGTTGTGTCAAAAAGACCGAAGATCCAATTTAAAGAGGCTTCCACTGCGCAAAGCTAGGTCAATGTGAACATCAATAAGAAAAATAACTATAATGGATTGAAATGCATCAAATGTTTAAATCCATGAGTTGATAATACTTTTCATAAAACAAAAAAGGAAGAGAGAAAGCCAGCTGCCTTTGGAGTATGCTAGAAAACCAACTCATACTGAAATATGGTATAAGGAAAAAAAAAGTGGGGGACAAAGGAGCATTTATCCTGCTTTTCCTTTTACACACCGCACTTCAGGAAAATCAAGTAAGTCAATGAACGGAAGGAGAACAGATCAGTTAGTTGCCAGGGAGCAGGGATGCAAGGAGGAGGTGACTGCAACAGAATTGCACAAGAGAGTTTTTTGAGGTAACCGCAATGTTTTGTGCCCTGAATACAGTGGTGGTCACATGAGTCTACACGTGTTCAAAGTTCATGGAACTGCACTCATAAAAAACAATTTCACTCTAAGTTAATTGCAAAAATTAAGAAAAGTAAACGTTCGAGTCAACAGAGAAGCTTCTCTTTATATAAGTATTCTAGCTAATAACAAAGAAATGAGAGAACCAGAATGTCACCATCTATAACCCCAAATAAAATTATAAACATGGACACTGCTTACTATAGGTTCCTAACATCAAAAAATGAGAAGACTTGATGGAAGTACACACCATTCCTATGAAGTATTCTCTCCAAAAAAATAAAAAAATAGGCCTTCAATCATCAAATATCTAGTACCAGCTTCAACTACTATTTTATAAGACTCACAAGGAATAGAGAAACATGCTAAATGATACCATGGGGATAGATAGAATCAGCAAAATCCAGACTGGAAAAACTGTTCATTGGTTGTCAAGTGGTCAGTAAAGACAGTAGGGAATTTGGGGGAATGATGGAACTGTTAGAGATCACAACTGTAGTGGTGGGTAAGCAACTCTATGTATTTGTCAAAATCCATAAAACTGTACGCTAAAATAGGTAAATTTTATTGTATATAAATCATACTTCAACTTTTTCAGAAATTAAAAATTCAGACTGTGGGAAACTCTTTTTTAAAATGTTTTATTTATTGGGGCGCCTGGGTGGCTCAGTGGGTGAAAGCCGCTGCCTTCAGCTCAGGTCATGATCCCAGGGTCCTGGGGGTCGAGCCCCGCATCGGGCTCTCTGCTCGGCAGGGAGCCTGCTTCCCTTCCTCTCTCTCTCTGCCTGCCTCTCTGCCTGCTTGTGATCTCTGTCAAATGAATAAATAAAATCTTAAAAAAAATAAAACAAAATATTTTATTTATTTATTTGTCAAAGAAAGAGAGGGAGAGAGAGCACATGCAGGGGGAGTGGCAGGCAGAGGCAGAGGGAGAAGCATGCTCCCTGCCGAGCAAGGAGCCTGATGCAGGACTTGATCCCAGGACTGTGGGATCATGACCTGAGCCCAAGACAGATGGTTAACTGACTGAGCCACCCAAGCATCACGGATTGTGGGACCCTCTTAGTAACAAACATACTTCCTTCAACAAATCAACAGTATGGGGAAAACTACAGACTTAAAAGAATTTGAGATCTATTCAACATGCTGCAAGCTATGAACCTGACCTGGATCCTGATCTGAACAGACATTTTACTTATTATTTTTTTAAGATCTTTTGCCAGGGGCGCCTGGGTGGCTCAGTGGGTTAAAGCCTGTGCCTTCGGCTCAGGTCATGATCCCAGGGTCCTGGGATGGAGCCCCATGTCGGGCTTTCTGCTCAGCAGGGAGCCTGCTTCCCCCCCCCCATCTCTGCCTGCCTCTCTGCATACTTGTGATTTCTGTCTGTTAAATAAATAAATAAAATCTTAAAAAAAAAAAAAAAAGATATTTTGCAAAAGGAGAGAGGAGAAAATCTCAAGCCAACTCAACTCCCCACTGAGCCAGAGCCCAACATGGGGCTCAATCCCATGACCCTGCGATCACCACCCAAATAAAAATGAGGAGTCGGATGCTTAACTGACTAAGCCACCCACACACCCCAGACAGAGAGACATTTTATTTTTATTTTTTTAATATTTTATTTCTTTATTTGACAGAGAGAGAGATCACAAGTAGGTAGAGAGGCAGGCAGAGAGAGAGGGCAGGGCGAAGCAGGCTCCCCGCTGAGCAAAGAGCCTGATGCGGGGCTCGATCCTAAAACCCTGAGATCATGACCTGAGCCGAAGGCAGAGGTTTAACCCACTGAGCCACCCAGGCACCCCCAGACAGACATTTTAAAAAACGATTAGCCAGATGTGGAAATCTGAACACTGACAAGATAGATACTTAATGATACTAAGGGAACAGTAAGTTATTGTTGATGGTACCGTGGTAATGTGTTTTAAAAGAGTCCTTGGGGCGCCTGGGTGGCTCAGTGGGTTAAAGCCGCTGCCTTCGGCTCAGGTCATGATCCCAGCGTCCTGGGATCGAGTCCCACGTCGGGCTCTCTGCTTAGCAGGGAGACTGCTTCTCCCCTCCCCTCTCTGCCTGACTCTCTGCCTACTTGTGTAACCTCTGTCTGTCAAATAAATAAATAAAATCTTTTAAATAAAATAAAAAATAAAAGAGTCCTTATCTTTCAATGACACATACTACCATATTTAGAGATGACTATCATGTGTGGCATGTGCTTCAGGTAGAGTAGGAGGATATATAAACAAAACAGGATTCAATTGATAATTATTGAAGCTGGATGAACAATTTAAGTTCACTGTAGCATTCTAATTTTGTATTTGAAATTTTCCACATTAAAAATACACATATAGACATCTACGCATACAGACATACATACATAAAAGTCAGCATGGGGCCTTGGAAGCTGGCCTGTTTAACTTCCTTCTGCCTACTCCCACCCTCCCAGAAGCCCTTGAATTAGTCCCAGTGAATCTTTGGGCTCATTTTTTAACACCCTTAAAAAATCACTTCTTGAGCCAGTCTAGGTTTTATCTTGAGCAAAATACTGCCATGAAAATGCTTACGACGTTAACCATATTATCCTGGGCCCTGTAAAATCTGTTTTTGCAGAACTGAATTTTGATATGTCCTAGGTTTTCACCGACACATTCTGTAAGAAACAGCTTTACCAAAACCACTGCATTTCTGTAGGGACGTTAGTAAGGCAAACACTGTCATACACAAACTCTCTAAGCAGAGGATGTTCCTGTGTTTCAGTGTAAATTGATAAATGTTCACCTGGTTTTCAATACAACTAACTCAAGAATCTGTTCCTCACCAGAGTATGGAGATCTATCTCCCAGAGATAATTACTTGTTTGATGACTACATACAGAAAGACTGTAATAGACAGATAATACTGCAAAGACAGAACATGTAAAAAACAGAAAGTAGTCTGGTCTATTTCCACACCAGGCTACTATTTTTTTATTGATTATTTTAATTAACATGTAATGTATTATTTGCCCCAGGGGTACAGGTCTGTGAATCGTCAGGCTTACATATTTCACAGCACTCACCATAGCACATACCCTCCCCAGTGTAGTACACCAAGCTATTAAAACGCTCTGTTCTTCTTCACATTCCACTCAAGATGGTCTCCCTCAGTTATTTAATTCATTTGCATAACTTGGATAACTATTTACTGATGACTTCCAACTCTGTATCTAAAGCCCTACTCCCTTCTCAGCTCCAGAACCATGTTTCCACCTGCCTGGTGAGAGATGGTGAATTCTGATGCACTTTACACTCCATATAGTCAAAATAAATTCATAATCTTACCCTTCCAAATTTGCTCCTGTCTTGATTAAAAGCGTTGCCATGCAGCCTATTATTCAATCTAAAACTACTGTGAAGAAAAGGAAAAGGCAAGCCACAGATTGGGGGAAAATGCTTGAT
This sequence comes from Taxidea taxus jeffersonii, assembly GCA_003697995.1. Taxonomy (NCBI): domain Eukaryota; kingdom Metazoa; phylum Chordata; class Mammalia; order Carnivora; family Mustelidae; genus Taxidea; species Taxidea taxus. Next base: position 6,673 of record ML105986.1, on the reverse strand, counting down.
AAACATTTGTTTCCAGAAAGAAGCCTTATAACTGTATACATAGACAAACAACTGATAAAAAATGGACAAAAGATATGAAAAGAAAACCCACAAAAGAAGTTTTATGAATGGCAAATAAATACATTAAAAGATGCTCAACAAGATCGATCACTATGGAAAGGGAAATTAAAAACAGAAGGATATCTATCACTATATATCCCCAGAATGGCAAACAATGGGGACAGTTTCAAGGGTATACACGTGTGTCAAAACTTACCAAATTGTGCACATCAAGTATGTGTGGCTTACTGCATGCCATTATACCTTGATAAAGCTTTTTAAAAGAAAAAGAATGACAATACCAAATATTGGCGAGGATAGGAAGCATGTGGAATCCCAAACATTGCTGGCAGGCATGCAAAATGGTACAGCCACTTTGGAGAATAGTCTGGCAATTTCTTAAAAAGTTAAGCATACACTTACCATAAGACCCAGCAAGTCCACTCATAGGCATCTATCTACTCAAGAGAAATGAAAACATATCTGCCCAAAGACTTAACTCAAATGTTCATTAACAGATGCATTCATACTAGCCAAAAACCAGAAACAAGCCAATGTCTGTCAACTGGCAAATGCATAAACAAATTATGATAAAAATCATACAGTGTAAAAACATACATACACTGGTCCTCAGCAATAAGAAGAAATTAACTACAGTTACGAATAAGAACATGGATAAATCTCAACAGCCTTATGCCAAGGAAGAAGCAAGACACCAAAGACTATCTAATGAATGATTTACTTATATGAGATTCTAGAAAAAACAGAACAATAAGTAACAGGGTAAAAAGACCAGTGGTTTCCAGAGTCATGACCACAAGGCAACATGAGCAAATGTGGGGGTGGGGAGGACAGTAATGGCGATGTTCAAGATCATAATTACAGTGGGTGGTTACACAACTGTATACATTTGTCAAAATTCATCAAACTGCATACTTAAAATTAGTGCACTTTTTTTGCACTAATAATAACCTCAATCAATATGTTTTTTAAAAGACTAGAAGGAAAGGCAAAATAAGAATATTTAAACTAATGATAGTTACAGGTATCATTTATTAAGTATTTAATGCATGTCAGGTGACTGTTATCATGTACTTTACATTCATTACTTCAATCAATCTATTTTTTAAATAGATAAAAGTCTCTGTACTCCCACAATTTATATGCTATTAGAAGAGGGAATAACCCTCCAAGGGAAGTTCTGTCAACACCTGCTTCTTTGCAAAAGGGAAAACAGGTTCAGAGATTGAATCCATACTTTGTTCTGGAGCCCAAAGGCAGTATTTGGAAGAGCTGGGATTTGACTCTAGTCCAGGATTTCTCGACTTCAGCATTATTGACAATTTGAACTGAGGAATTCTTCCATGTGGGAGGCCACTCTTATACACTGTAGGGTGTTCAGCAGCATTTCTGGCCTCACCCACTAGATGCCCCTAGTTGTAACAACCAAGAATATCTCCACACATTACCAAATGCCCCCCAGGAGGAAAAACTGCCCCTTTTTGAGAACAACTGCTTAATCTCTAAAAACTGACATCACAGCCGAAACTATTAAAAACACCTTTCTTTCCATACCTGACAGTGACCTGGTTTGGGTCCTGAATTCAGCTCAGTTAAGACCTCATCATTAGTCAGTCCATCCAGGGTCTACTCTGTCATTTCAACAATCACACTACCATCAAAGTAACCTCCCAAAAACTTGGATCCAGGGCCTGGATGAGATGTCTATGCAAAGTGCCCTCACCGCCAGTATGCAGAATTACTATAAACCCTTCGTGTACATACAAAGTACATTGCCCATTGTTTGGATCTGCCTTCACTACTACATGAGTTTTACCCCAGCAAGGGCCAAATATTACTCGTGTCTATATGCCTGGTACCCAGGACTAGAGAGCACTTAAATGGTTTTAGAATTCAAATGTAATTCAGACAAATTACATACACCATCAAAATGCTTAGATCTCTTGGCTTTAAACGAATCACTAAAAAAAGCCCCCAAATCATACCGTAAAGCTTTAATCAGCGTGAATCCTATCCAAGCAAATGGGTCTTGTTCCTGATAGGATCTGAGAGGATGGTCAAATTCATAATCCAAACATCATAAGCAGACATGTTGAAGTCTTCAGAATTTCCAAAACCACACAGAGATCAAGTTTCCTAATCTTAAAACTCCTTTTAGTCTAGTACACCTTAACAGGGTCCTTAAATAGTGCCACAGTATTTTGGAGCACTAAAGCCCCAACATACACGAACTACCTCTTGCTACCAACTCATTTATTGGTTCACTGTGGTATTATTGAGCACCCCCTCAGTGCCAGGGGTACAAAGATGGACTAAGATAAAGAAATAAAAGTTTTAGTGAGGAAAAAAATACAGGAGGAATTAATAAGAGTAGGGTATGAAATGCTTATCTCAAATTCTCTTAGTTCTTCTTAAACATGATTATAATTTGGTGTGTACTAGGAATGCTCTCAAAAGATAACGGGGGAAGGGGGAGTGCACAGTGGGGAATGAGTGCAGGGTTGGGGAATGCTGGGCTTAATAGGTGATGGGGATTAAGGAGTCCCTTGGGATAAGCACCGGGTACTGTATGTAAGTACTGAATCACTAAATTCTATCCCTGGAATGAATATTATACTTTATGTTAACTAAGTGGAATTTAAATTAAAACATAAGGAAAAAATAATTCAGCCACTAACTAATGTCTATCAAAAAGAATGACTTAAAAGCAACTACCATAAAATAAAAAACAATAATTTTGGCAACCGTTTTCCCAACTATAATAGAATATATAGGGTAACAGTCAACAATTCTACACAGCCGGCCAACTCAAAGGGATGCTTAAGACCAAATTCAACAATTAATTCATTTTGAAGTATTCATCAGGAAGTCATTCCATTTGATTCCATTTGATACTGAGAATTTTTATGGCCACAGTATGCAACTGATAATAACAACTATAAAAAATTTCTGGCTATGATCATTATATCCCTTCTTTACAATCCATCTTTAGGGCCTTAACTAGTCATTTTGTTTTCTATTTTTAGAGCAATTCCAGAACTGTTTTCTGAGGAAAGTCATGGTCTTGCACACAGAACCACTCCAGAAATGTATCTTAGCTGTCTGCTCAGGTCCAAATCCTGACTTGATCAGGGTCTGACCTAATCAGACAGGCAAAATACATGCTCTCATGATTCTTGACTAAGAATAGAAGCCTAAACTCACTGCTGCCTGATGCTTACGAAAATGTGGTTACAAGAAATAATACTCAGGAAGCCCAAGCTGGGGGCTCCCAGAGGCAGCAATTCTGGACTCTTAAAGTGTCAAAACACCCAAAGGGAGGAAAGGAGCCTCAATGAGGGACCTATTGTTAAAGGAGCATCCCAAGGGGCACCTGGGTGGCTCAGTGGAGTAAGCCTCTGCCTTCAGCTCAGGTCATGATCTCAGGGTCCTGGAATCGAGCCCCGAATCAGGTTCTCTGCTCAGCAGGGAGCCTGCTTCCCTCTCTCTCTGCCTGCCTCTCTGCCTACTTATGATCTCTCTCTGTGTCAAATAAATAAAATCTTTATTTTAAAAAAAATTGAGAGTGAAGGACAATTTAATCTTTTTTATGATATGTTCTCTCATACAGCTCTCAAACTTGTTAGTCGCAGGAGCCCCTTAACAACTCTTGAAAACTATCTTTGTGAGTATATCCATTAATATTTATATTAGATTGTAAAAGAAAAAATTTAAACATAGTAATACAGAAACACACATTCCATTAGCCCTCAGAGGAGAAGTGAAATCACTCCTAAGTGTAGCCTCAGACAACTCCATGGTGAATCAAAGTGAATAATAGCAAAAAAGGCAAGTAAAGTCTCAGTATTATTATTTTTTTTAATTTATTTGTCAGAGAGAGTGAGCACAGGCAGACAGAGAGGCAGGCAGAGGCAGAGAGAGAAGCAGGCTCCCTGCCGAGCAAGGAGCCCGATATGGGACTCGATCCCAGGACGCTGGGATCATGACCCGAGCCGAAGGCAACCACTTAACCAACTGAGCCACCCAGGCGTCCCAAGTCTCAGTATTATTAAGAAAATAGTTTTAGGGGCACCTGGCTGGCTCAGTGAGAAGAGCATATGACTCTTAATCTTGGGATTGTAAGTTCGAGCCCCATGCTGGGTGGAGAGAATACAAAAAATAAATAAATAAATAAACTTAAAATCTTTTATTTTATTTTATTTTTAAGTTTTATTTATTTATTTGACAGAGAGAAACACAGCAACAGAGGGAACACAATCAAGGAGAGTGGGAGAGGGAGAAGCAGGCTTCAGGCCAAGCAGGAAGCCCAATGCGGGGCTCGATCCCAGAACCCTGGGATCATGACCTGAACCGAAGGCAGACGCTTAACGACTGAGCCACCCAGACGCCCCCCGCCAAAAAATTTCTTAATTAAAAAAAGAGATATTCATAGAGAAGTATTTAAGGACACATTCATTCAATAATTCAAGCGACTGTTTTCTATGTGCCAGGCACCAGTCTAGATGCTGGGTATAAACAACCCTGCAACTTGTCATCCCTGTTATCTCTGAACCAAGCCAAGCCGTCAGTGAGCTGTATATTTATACGCTAATCTGGCTCTTCATGAACCTGGCATTACATGAACCTGGATTGAGAAGAATTATAAGAAGAAATCTTTAAAAACTCACTACTATGGTTATTACTGGGATCGTCCCCCTCACAAAACCACAGCGTCCCCACCATGAAGACCAGTGATAAAAACTTTTCACAGATCTAATGATCAAGGGGGCACCTAGGTCCTCCATCAGTTAACCGTCTGCCTTTAGCTCAGGTCACGATCTCAGGGTCTTGGGATCGAGCCCCTGCTGAGCAGGGAGCCTATATGTCCCTCTCCCTCTGCCTGCCACTCCCTCTGCTTGGGCACGCACTCTCTGTCAAATAAAATCTTTAAAAAAAGAGAGGGAGAGAGAGAGATCTAACAATCAAAAAAAGTTGTGCTTCTCTTAAACAACATGCGTTTGGTGGCCCAGTCAGTAAAGCATCTGCCTTCAGCTGAGGTTACAATCCCAGAGTCCTGGAATGGAGACCCACATGGGGCTCCCTGCTCAGTATGCAGGGAGCTTGCTTCTCCCTCTCCCCCTCCCCCTGCTCCTGCTCTCTCCCTCTCTCAAATAAATAAATAAAGTCTTAAAACACATATACATACACACACACACGTGTTTGATTTCATAAACAGCATGAATCTGGAAGTTGAGCTTTATTTTCTTCTTTGCTTTGTTTGAGAAAACTCAGAGCCAAAAATGGAGCCCATCTTTAGTAACTATACAGTGTTTTCTAGTCTATATACTAACTTAACCACTGGTTTATTATTATCATTATTATTTTAAGATTTTATTTATTTATTTGACAGACAGAGACACAGCGAGAGAGGGAACACATGCAGGAGGCATAGGAGAGGGAGAAGCAGGCTTCCCACTGAGCATGGAGCCCGATGAGCGGCTCGATCCCAGGATCCTGAGATCATGGTCCGAGTCGAAGGCAGATGCTTAACGACTGAGCCATCCAGGTGCCCTTGGTTTATTATTCTTCTCTCATTTCTTCTTTGCTTTAATACTTTATTTTTACTCCTTTAGCCTATATACATTTAGAAAAGAGGCAAGAGGACGCCTAGGTGGCTCAGTTGGTTAAGCAGCTGCCTTCGGCTCAGGTCATGATCCCAGCGTACTGGGATCGAGTCCCACATCAGGCTCCTTGCTCAGCAGTGAGCCTGCTTCTCCCTCTGCCTCTGCCTGCCACTCTCTCTGCCTGTGCTCGCTCGCGCTCTCTCTCTGACAAAATAAATAAAAATAAAATCTTTAAAAAAAAAAAAAAAGAAAAGAGGCGAGAAATAAACAGTATTTGATGGCTGCTTTTTTTTTTTTTAAAGATTTTATTTATTTATTTGACAGAGAGAGATCACAAACAGGCAGAGAGGCAGGCAGAGAGAGAGGAGGAAGCAGGCTCCCTGCTGAGCAGAGAGCCCTATGTGGGGCTCGATCCCATGACCCTGAGATCATGACCTGAGCTGAAGGCAGAGGCTTTTAACCCACTGAGCCACCCAGGTGCCCCGATGGCTGCTTTTTTAATATAAAATTGAGTGTGTACTTTCTATGTGCCAGGCACTATATACACTAAGCACTTTACAATCCTCTAAGGGTTGACTTCTTTTTTTTAAATTATTCTTTTTAGGGATGCCTGGGTGGCTCAGTTGGTTGAGCAGCTGCCTTCAGCTCAGGTCATGATCCCAGCGTCCTGGGATCGAATCCCACATCGGCGGGCTCCTTGCTCGGCAGGGAGCCTGCTTCTCCCTCTGCCTCTGCCTGCCTCTCTGTCTGCCTGTGCTCACTCTCTCTCTCTCTAACAAATAAATAAAATCTTTAAAAAAAAAATATTCTTTTTAAAATTTTTAAAAAAGATTTTATTTGTTTATTTGAGAGAGAAAGGGAGAGAGCATAAGCAGGGGGAGCGGCAGAGGGAAAAGGAGAAGTGGGCTCCCACTGAGCAGGGAGACTGACTTGTTTTTACATATATATATTTTTTGTTTGTTTGTTTGTTCTTAAGATTTTTGTTTATTTATTTGTCAGATAGAGAGCGC
>RCUC01147135.1:0-47880 GCA_003697995.1 Taxidea taxus jeffersonii | reverse complement strand
AGGCAGGTTATAAGGATGGTTTGGGGGGTTCTGGCAGAATGGGGATGGGGGGTGAGGCAGGTTATGGGGGTGGCTTGGGAGGTTCTGAGAAAATGGGGCCAGGGGGTGCAGGTTATAGGGATGGCTTGGGAGGTCCTAGAAGAGTTGGGTCAGGGGGTGAAGCAGGTTATATAGGTGGTATGGGGGGTTCTGGAAGAATGGGGATAGAGGGTGAGGCAGGTTATGGAGATGGCTTGGTAGAGTCTGGAAGAATTGGGTCAGGGGGTGATGCAGGTTATAAGGATGGTTTGGGGGGTTCTGAGAGAATGGGGGCAGGGGGTAAGGCAGGTTATAGGGCTGGCTTGGGAGAGTCTGAGAGAACTGGGCCAAGAGGTGACAAAGGTTATAAAGATGGTTTGGGGGGTTCTGGGAGAATTGGGTCAGGGGGAGAGGCAACTTATAAGGATGGTTTGGGGAGTTCTGGGAGATTTGGGTCAGGAGATGAAGCAGGCTATAGGGATGGTCTGGGGGGTGCTAGGGGACTTGGGTCAGGAAGTGAGGCAGATTATAGGGGAGGCTCAGGAGGATCTGGAGAAATGGGGTCAGAAGGTGAGATGGGCTACAGAGATGGTTCAGGGAAGTTCAGAGTAACGGGCACACAGGCTGGAGTGGGTTACGAATGTGGACCCAGGAGCCAAGAAACCATAGAGCATGCTCCAGGCCAAGAAGGGGCTGGTGGGTGTCAAGACCCACGGTTCCTGGATAGCAAAGTTTCAGGTCTTGGAAGGGGCAGGTCTACTGGCTCAGGGGACTCAGGCATCCTGGATAAGAGGAATTTCACTGATAGGGAGAATAGCCTCACCCAAAAACCTGGGGATTTAGGGCCTCAGGGAGCCTGGAATCGTCTAGATGGTCCCTTGGGCAGAAAAGACTCCATGGACAGATCAGGGGGTATCGAGGGCCTGGGCTTTCAGCTAGACGAAGGGCAAAGAGGAGAAAGAGGATCCCTGGGATATCAGGGGTCCCTGGGGGCTGAGAATGACAGAGCCCAAGGTCCAGGGGCCCTAAAGGAGTATGAGGGATGGGGAGCAGAAGAGTCTGGAGGGTCAGACAGAAGGCCTGGCCAGTTCAGCAGGTCTCAAAGACAGTTGGGGGTAGAGGCTGGAACAGCAAAGGGAAGAGGAGCAGGCAAGGCCAGAGCCTCGGGGCAGCCACTGAGAGGAGAGGAAGGGGAGAGCCGAGGGGTGACTCTGCATGAAGACCAGAGCTGGAAGCCCTTGAGTCATCTTGGCAGCAGGAGAGGTGGCCTGGAGGGCAGGTCAGACATCTATGGCCAGGGGAGGGATGCCACCCAGAGTCCCAGATCCAGACGCAAGCCTGGCACTGATGGTTCCTCCAAGGAGGCCCAAGGTAGGTATTTCTCAGGGGAATGGCCCTGGTGGGGTAGAGCCAAGGGGACAGGGATGACTGCATCAGTCTCACTTCTGCCTCCGGCCCCAGGAGACTGTCCCTGCCAGTGCCCCCCGTTTTCAGGGATCTCTTTCCATCCAGGAAAACCCCTTCCTCCTTATGCAGGTGGACCCCAGACCGCATGGGGCCAAGAGGTCTCTGGGTCTCTGTCTTAACAACTTATGGCCAAAGACCTGGAGCTGTTGCAATACACCCTGTGGGTTACTCAGGCTTCCTGTCTGCGTACTCAAGGGGGACCCTTAATCCACCTTGCACCCCAGGTCCCCCATACCACCCTAGATCCTGTGGAGAAAAATGGAAGCTTTGGTTTGGCTGGCACGGGCTCAGCCCAGTTGGCAGGACACGGTGGCCTCCCAGAGCTCAGTGGGCAATGGACTGGGAGGCTGGGCCTTGGGGGAAATCCCTGGGTGACCAGCCCCTGACTCCCTCTTGTCGCTCCAGGCCCCAGGGGCTACTTCTCCCAGGGCCTGGCTGACATGGAAGTGCAGCAGGGAGAGGCTGCTGTGCTCTCCTGTACGCTCACCCGCGACCTGGGCCCCGGTGCCTGGTTTAAAGATGGAGTCAAGGTACTGCCCCCCATGCTTTACTGACGGTTTATGGGAGGATGGGTGAAGCAGTGAAGAGTAGAGGGTAGAGACTTTGCAAGAAAGATTTTTTATTCTTTTTTTAAAGCTTTTATTTGAAAGATTGAGAGCGCGCATAAGCCGGGGAGGCAGGGAGGGACAGAGGGAGAAGCAGACTCCCCATTGAGGCTGAAAAGGGAGCCCGTGTTGGGCTCGATCCCAGGACCCCAGAATCGTGACCTGAGCCAAAGGCAGATGCTTAACCGACTGAGCCACCCAGGTGCCCCAAGATTTTTCATTCTTCATATTACTAGAGCACCTACCCTGGGATTTGTCTAAATAGCCAGCACATTGATGTTTTTAAAATAAAACCGGGTTTTTAGGTACATGTGTACCCTCTTCACTTCCCCCTGGACATACCCCTTCCTCTCCCAGATGCCTCTTCCTCATCTAAAATGCCTGTTGTAGGGCGCCTGGGTGGCTCAGTGGGTTAAGCCTCTGCCTTCAGCTCAGGTCATGATCTCAGGGTTCTGGGATAGAGCTCTGCATTGGGCTCTCTGCTCAGCAGGGAGCCTGCTCCCCCCCCCCCCCCCGCCCCGCCTGCCTCTCTGCCTACTTGTGATCTCTGTCTGTCAAATAAATAAATAAATAATCTTTTAAAAATAAATAAATAAAATGCCTGTTGTGTCCCAACACCTGTTGAATTCCACTGTCCTTCAAGGCATGGTACAAATGCCCCCTCAGCCCAACCAGACGGGACCTCTCCTCTCTCTGAACAGCCCTCTGTCCTCCGCCATGGCTCCTATAGCCCTTCTGTCCTCCACCACCGCTGTGCTCTCAGGAGGACCAACGACATCACGGTGGTCTAGGGTGAGGGCCTTGGCGCCCGCTAGACCAGGCTTCAGATCCCAGCTCCGCCTCTTACCTCTGGTTTCACCTCTAAGATGGGGCCAATAATAATACTGACATAAGGTCGTTGCAACATTAAATGAGGTGCTGAGCTTGGAGGGCACTAGCGCGCACCTGGGGCGTGGCAAGGGTTTCCCGGATGCTGCTGTTACTACAGTTCCTACATGGCATTAGTAAGGGGCCCCGCTTCCTCCCACCCCCTGCCTGGGGGAGCTGGGCAGGATGGGGATGATGGTCTCCTCCATGGCCCTTGTTTGCAGCTCAGTGCCCAGGCTGGAGTCGTCTTTGAGCAAGATGGTCTCGTGCACAAGCTCCTCATTGCCCACGTGCAGGAGACCCAGGCTGGGAGGTACACCTTTGTAGCCGGCAACCAGCGGAGTGAGGCCACCCTGAGTGTCCATGGTGAGGCTCAGTCCCACCCTCCCCTGCTCCACAGCAGAGAGCTCCAGGGGGTCTGCAGCCAGTGCCTAATCTCATCCTCAGTCTGAGAAGGTGATTCTAAAAAGGCAGCTATATCCTCCCTATTCTTTATCAGGAAGTCCTTGGGGAGGTCTAGGCCTGGTGCCTCCTGCTGCAAACGAAGCCCACACATCCCCTCCATAGTCCTCATGGGGAGCGGTCTTTACTCTCAGCCTACACTTCCTTCTCCGGGTCCTTCTTTCCCCACGTCCCCGGTGCACAGCGCCCAGGCTACCTTTGACTCCCTGGCCCCGTTATATCTCTAGATCGCCCCGTCATCGCTGCTGATGTGACAGAGAAACTGAGAGAGCCACTGGTGGTCAAGGCTGGGAAGCCGGTGACGGTGAAGATCCCCTTCCAGAGCCGCCTCCCAGTTCAGGCTTCCTGGAGGAAAGACGGGACCGAAGTGGTGGACAGCGGCCTCCACCAGGGGGCGCAGGTGGCCCTGGGGGAAGGCTTCACGCGGCTGTGCCTCCCTAGCGCCGGCAGGAAGGACGGCGGTCGGTACTGCGTGACACTGAAGAGCGAGGGCGGCTCTGTGCAGGCTGAGCTCACCCTGCAAGTCATAGGTGCCAGCCCCAGCCTTCTCCCCAGCCGAGGCCCGAGCACTCCCAGGGTTTTCTGGGGCCTCCCTGCTGGCAGGGACAGGCCCAGTGTGTGCCCCCCAGCCCCGACCCTCATTAATATGTTCTCTAAGATACAAACCTACTCCGCCTTGTCCTCTCTCCCCTCCTCAGACTGGTTAGGAAGAAGACAGGGCTGGTGGCTCTTCTCTGGGAGCTAAGGCACTGGGCCTGGGGCGGGGTGGGGGACCGCTGGGGTGGGATGATGGCCCTCAGCCTTGAGCAGCGCCAGCAAGTTAGGACTGCCCATGGCCAGAGAGCCGAGCAGGTGCCTGTACTGGCCACAGGGGTGCATTCCGGGTCACTCTGGGTGTGTGTGTGTGTGTTGGGGGGTAGAGACCAGGGACACCTCCAGGTAATGCCCGAGGCTCTCTCTGGCCGGCCTATCCGCTGATGAGGGGGGAGGTCTCGCACCCCTCCCCTCCAGCTCCTTTGACTCCCTCTTCTCTTCCTGCTCCTCATGGTGGGACCCCAGACAAGCCCCAGGCCCCACAAGGTCCCCTGGAGGTGCAAGATCGCCAGGGGGCTGGTGTCTGCCTCCACTGGCAGCCTCCAAAGGACGACGGGGGCCGAGCTGTGGAGCACTACGTGGTGGAGAGGCAGCAAGCCGGCCGGACCACTTGGCTGAAGGTGGGCGAGCCCCCTGCCAGCAGCACAACCTTCACCGATGCCCACGTGGAGCAGGGCAGGAAATACACCTTCCGGGTGCGAGCTGTGACTTCTGAGGGGGCTGGGGAAGCCTTGGAGTCCACGGAGGTGCTGGTGGCTCCTGAGGGTAAGAGGATGGACCGGGTCTTAGCATTCCCCAGAGGGTGGGCAGGGCTCCCCCAGACACTGAGGGACGTGGCTGGGGGGGGGGGGGTGGTGGCAGTGGGGGGGTATCTTGGGGCCCTTGTAGAGCACTGTGGAGACTCCTCACGTAGGTTCACTTGGGATTTGGCAGGCGATCAGGAAACAAAGGTTATGGGGTCTCTTCCCAGACAAGGCTCTCCAGGAGTTGGGGTGGACAAGCAGAGCACACTTTCTCAGGAACCTGGGTGGGGCAGACACCATCCTCCATCAGATGCCTCCCTCTGAAGCATCTGTCAGGAGACCTGAGGCTGAGGGGCCTCCGGGCTGCCTCTAAGGCTCCTAGGCCACAGCCAGAACAGTGTCCTAAGGCAGGCTGGCTTAGCATCCCTGACACTGCCTGGGAAAGAACAGTGTGGCCTGCTCCCAGATGCCCCACTCGCTGTCCCCCAGGACCTTGCTGTGAACCGGCCTCTGGGGCTGACCTGCACCTTCTCTCTCCACACCCCCCCCCCAGCTCTCCCCGGGCCCCCTTCAAGACCAGCCATCCAGTCGGCCTCCAGCCAGGGCATCACACTGACATGGACGGCACCTCGGGGCCCTGGCAGTGCCCACATTCTGGGCTACCTGATTGAGAAGCGCAAGAAGGGGAGCAGCGCCTGGACAGCAGTGAATGCCCAGCCCGTGCCTGGTGAGTGGGTCTGAAGGGACACTCTGCGTTATCCTGGCCTCCACAGCTTCCCCAATGACCTCCTGGCTCCAGGGCCCTGTGCCACCAGCTTGCCAGTCCCTTTAGTACAGCAGGCCTCACTTGGGGAAGTTTCATCCCCTGGGGACATCTGGCAATTGCCTGGCAATTGGGGGTTGTCATAACTGAAGTGCAGGAAGCTGGGGGGTAGCACTAGTGTGAAGGGGTCAGAGATGCTGCTAAATACCCTGCAGTTCACAGGGCCACGCCCCTGTCCCATTCCCATGTCCCCAAACACAGAATTATCTGGCTACAAGTGTCAATAGGGCCAAGGTTAGGAAACCCTGGTTTAACAGACGTCTCAGGACAGAAGCCAGAGCTGGAGCTATTAGCCCTGACCCCTTTCCTTCTGGCCTTGACCTCAGGCAGCATGCTTTTTTCTCTGGATCTTTCTCATTCTTTTTTTTTTTTTAAGATTTTATTTATTTATTTGTCAGAGGGAGTGAGCACAGGCAGACAGAGTGGCAGGCAGAGGCAGAGAGAGAAGCAGGCTTCCTGCCAAGCAAGGAGCCCGATGCGGGACTCGATCCCAGGACGCTGGGATCATGACCTGAGCTGAAGGCAGCCGCTTAACCAACTGAGCCACCCAGGCGTCCCTACCTTTCTCATTCTTAAGATGAGGAGACATGTTCCCTGTCCTACTCACTTCCCTACAGTTTCCAGGAAACTACTTTCTGAGATCAGAAAGAACTCAGAAACATCCAAGCCAACGTTTGCAGGAGAAAGAACAGCATGTTGTCAAGAGACCAGGTTTCTAGCCAGGGCTGTGCCACTTAGGACCTCAGGATCCTCATCTCTGGAAAGAGAGTGGTGAACTAAGAGAACTCTTCCAACTTCACTCTCCTAGTCATTTTGTCTTATTTATAAATCTACATAGCTCTGTAACAACCTTTAGAAGTCTGTAAGGCAGAGAGAACCAGAGAGATTAAGGCATTTGTCCAAGATACCCAGCAAGTTAGTGGCAGAACCAGATAGGGATGGGGGCCTCTCACACCCTGAGCATTGCTCTTTTTACCTTGGAGACCCCCGAGTCACCCCTAGCTGGCTGGCTGGAGAGGAGGAATATGTCGGGGCCCTAGGCTTGATCTTTTCTAAAGCTTGGAGGCATCAGGCCATCGGTGTGCCCATGGCCTGGTCCTGTCACAGGCAGACGAACATGGGGTGGGCTTTTCACAGAGAGAAGGTGGACCGTGGCAGACGTGCGACAGGGCTGTCAGTATGAGTTTCGGGTCACAGCTGTGTCTCCCTCTGGCCCCGGAGAACCTGGGCCTCCATCGGATGCCGTCTTTGCTCGGGACCCCATGAGTAAGTAGAGCACCAGCCCAGGTTGGGTAGGGGTGGTGACAAGCAGGGGATAGCTCTGGAGCCCGAGGGACAAGACAGGGGCTGTAAGAAGGTCAGGGCTGGTCCTGAAGGCCATGGTCAGGAAGGCTGGAAGACAAAGGTCAAAGGGCCTCCGGAATAAGGTGTATTTTAGGGGCCCTGGAGGATTGAGATCAAACAGGCCCAGAGGCCAGGCAGTGGGGATTAGAAGATCGTTTCCCAAGATCAGTTAACTCATTCTTCAGCCTCTGGGCAGATCAGTCTTTGAGCTGGCCCACCTGTTCTCATCCTATAACCATCCACCCACCCCAGTGAGGGCTTGTCATCACTGTAGGGCAGGTAGGAGGTCACCATGGAACCTCATTCCTAACTATCCAGCAGATCTTTGCTCATCACCTTCATCACAATGACTGACATTGGGCCAGGAACTAAGTAAAAAATCATGGCCTCTGTTTCCGTCTAGAACTGCATTTCCCTCTCTGTGATTTCAGACATCCAGGCACAGACAGATGTCAATAGACATGCTGAGAACAATGCAAACAGCCCAAAAAATCCGTGATCAAAGATGTTTCTAACACCTAGCCTGTGATATTTCCAAGACCTACAGGAAAGGGACCTGTCCTACTTTCAGCCACATTTTCCAAATTTGAGTAGAGAATTCCTTCTCCACAAACCCCCATCAAAAGCCTCATTCCGAGGCATAGGGTTTAGGAAATGCTGCTCTGTAGGCCTCATGAGTCCTATGAGCCTGCTAGTGACAAGCCATCAAGGGAGTAGCACATTTCTGGCACTTGCCGGACTGGCCACATGGTCACCTTGAAAGCACCTTTGTATCCCTATAGGGCCTGGTGCACGGTACAGGTCTGGGCTGTTAGAATGAATCCATAAAAAAAAAAAAAAAAGAACATTGTACAAGTTTAATGGGTCATATGGTGTCTAAGTTTTAGTCCTAGAAAGGGCAGAGTGTGGAATGCGGAGAGGAAAGCAGACGCGTGCATTTTACTCCTAACAAGGGGACCCACCCCATCCTAGTTTATCCACCTCTCTCCCTCTGATTGCTGATAAGGAATGGGGACAACAAGCCTCCAGAGCAGTGACTACAGCAGCCGCCCTGATCACGACCGTTCCTAGGCCCTCGCTGCTGAGCATGATCACTGACTGACAGCCTGACCTGGGAGTTTGTTAGGAATGCAGAGTCTCAGGCCCCACCCAGGCCTTCTGTATTAGGATCTTCAGTCTTAACCAAATCCCCCAATGGATTATAAACAAATTAAACTTCGAGAAGCACTATCCTAGCCCAGATTTAGAAACACCTGGGCAGCTCTTAAAACTCCGGCTGCCTGGGTTGCACCCCAGCCACGTCTCTGGGGATGGGACCTAGGCACCAGGGTCTTCAAGGCTTCCCATAAGAGTCCACTGTGCATCCAGCTTGGGGAGACAAGCTCTGCAACGGACAAAGCCCTTTACACACATCATACCTTTGTTCCAAAACCCGTGTGGCTGGGTAGGGCCTGTGTTATTTTCCTTCCCACTTAACAGGTGAAAACCAAGAAGGACTGAGTGCCCACAAGGCCGTCTTGACTAACTTAGAGCTCAGAATCAAAAGATTCTAGTCTTCGGGGATCATAGAGCCCAGGAGGTCATCAACTAACATGCCAGATTTCAGGAATTACAGAAGGGTGGTTAGGGGAAGTGGGTTAACAGGTAGGTGAAGAAATTCCCAGCCCCCCACAGGAAAACTAATGAACAGCTACATGGAGTGGCCTCCCTCAAGAGAGGGTGATGCCATTCCTGACCTTCCCTCGGTGCCCGGCCAGGAACCCCCGGGCCCGTGCGGGATCTCCAAGTCACAGACACATCGCACACCAGCATCACCTTGAGCTGGGCCCAGCCAGACACGCAGGACGGGGATACAGCCCAGGGCTACGTGGTGGAGCTGCGTGGCTCAGACAGTCTGCAGTGGAGCCCCTGCCACGAGGGTACCGTGCCAGCCACTACCTTCACTGCCAAAGGGCTTCGGCCCCAAGAGAGCTACTTCGTGAGGGTGACAGCTGTCAACGACGGAGGCCGTGGCCAGCCCACCTCCCTGGATACGTTAGTGCAAGTCGTGCCCGTTGCTGGTGAGTGCCATCACCTTCCTGAGCGGGACCTCTGAGCAGCAGCCAGGATCCTCTTCCTGGTTTAATGACATGCCCTCGATCGAGCACCTGTTAGGAGCCAGGCACTGGACGAGGCAGGCCCATTCAGAAATGTTTTCTCATTACAACTCATAAAAATCCTAGAGGGTTAGTGATTTTCACCCCCAAGTTAGAGATAAGGAAGCTGAGGTCAAAGGGGCTTTGCCCTGGGTCACACCACTGGTATGTGGCAGGGCCAGGATTTAAGCCAGCTGACTTGACTCCAGAGTCCACGCCCTCTCCAGGGTCCTTTGCTGCGGCCCGAGCATGACCCAAGAAGGTGTAAGTGCTGCTTAGTACACGCGGTTCGCGTGCAGAGAAGATACCCAGCTCCCAGTCATCCAAAGGAGGAGGGTCTTTTCCCTTGAATTTAATCACTGGAAGCAGCTGTCCTGGGCCATCCCAACAGGCCCTTGTTTTCCCAATAAGTTAGGGAGACGCGTACAATGAACGGCACACTGCACTTGGAGTCCGGAGCCCTGGAAGCTTGTCCTGGCTCTGCCCCCAACTGGATGTGTTCTCAAGCCAGTGGCTTCCTGCCTCCCATCAGTGTTTATCTCATCTGCAAAACAAGAGTTGGATGACTTTTTTACTGTCCTCTGTTCTGACCCCCTGATGGCTTTCCTTTCTCAGCGCCCATTCCTTCCTGGCTTGCATCTCCCCACCAGCTCCCACAGCAGCTTCTCTCCCCCCGCAACCCCCTTGCCCCAGGATTCTCCTCCCAGCTTCCTCTGCATTTCCATCAGAGCCCCTCCCCCACCCCCACCATGGATCTCTGCCTCATTTAGTCTGGCCCAGACGTCCCCCTCCAGTCCTGCCTTGCTGGAGACCTGGGGCTGGGGCCCAAGTGTGGAGGGAGGTGACAAGCCATCTTGTGTGTTCCAGTCCGTCCCAAGTTCCTCATGGACTCCAGCAGAAGGGACTCGCTGATGGTCAGAGCTGGGGACACCATTCGTGTGCCTGTCTCCTTTGAAGTGAGTATAGCTAATGGGAAGTGGGGAGAGGAGCCCAGAGTGGCCAAGGGAGCCAGAGTCAGCCCTGTGATTCTCTTTCACCTCCCCCCTCCTTTTTGGTCCCCGACTGGTGGCCCAGTCTTGTGCTGGAAATCGAGCCAGAGTGAGGATGGAAGAGGGTCCTCCTGAAGACAGGATCCACACCTGGCCACTGGGTGGCCATTCTGGGCTCATCTACACCTCCCTCTAGTGGTCACTTCTGTTACTGCGCCTCTAAACTATGACGCCCCGTTTCCTCTCTCCTCGCTTAGTCTGGGAATTCAGCGCGGCTGCAGCAGGGCCAGTCCGTTTTGACTTTAGAAAGACCTGAGTATGAGTACTGTACAGGCACACGAACTGCATTTGACTCGGGATGGTCCTCCACCAACACCATCTTTCCTGTAGGCTGGTAGAGGCATAGTGTGGGGGCTGGAATCACAGAGGGCCTGGGATCAGATTCTAGCCTCATTACTCACTAGCTGTTTGACTTCAGACAAATCTCTTAACCTCTCTGTGTTCCAACTTCCTCATCTGTCAAATGGGGATAACAGTAACTTCTCTCCAGGATTTTTCTGAGGATTTAAGGAATTAATACAGTGAAAGCACCTAAGTAGTGCTTGACATATGGCAAGAACCCAGTTGTGTTATCTAGTACTAATTGTTGTTGTTGTTGTTATTATTATTATTAAAATCATCATCATCATCATCATCATCATCATCATCATCTCTGTGGGAACTCATAGGTGGCAGCGTCTGATTCAAACCCAGATATAATTCTAAATTACACGTTCTTAACTGTTAGACCGTAATATGACGTAATGTGACCAAATATTTCATACACACACTGAGTGCTCCTCAGCCCTGTTCTCTATACTTTCCACGTATTATTAACTCCTTTAATCCTCAGAACACTCCTGTGAGGTAAGTGACTATCCGCACCCCCGTCTGACTCTGATGTCCAGAGTGACAAGTGCCAGAGGCTTTCACGGGAACTTGGCGGTTTCCCTTACTCCCCCTCTCCTGCTTCCTCGCTACCCCACACCCCCTCCCATCCCTCCCTGGACCCTTCTCTCAACCAGCCTCTCCCTAGGTAGGCATCGCCCACCGCTGTGCTTTTGCTCAGACATTTCTCCCCCGGGAATGCTCTTCTCTCCACTTACACCTTGGGCCCACCTTCAATGCCATCCCTCCCACGAAATGTCCCCTCTTTACCTTTCTTTCCTCTCATTTCCCAGGCTGTCCCCATGCCTGAGGTGACCTGGCTGAAGGACGGCTTGCCCTTGCTTAAAAGTAATGTGACCTCCACCAAGGAGGGCCTCACCCAGCTTCTGATTCCTGTGGCCAGCCTCTCAGACAGTGGCATCTACACCGTGCTGCTGAGGAGCCTGCAGGGCACAGAGGCTCTCTACCGCTTCTCCCTCAGGGTGGCAGGTGAGGCCGGCCTGGGCCGGGGCTCCCGACACCAGCTTGCTACTCACCAAGGCATGGAGCTCTCCATCTGTCCTGGCCACATGTCTCAGCTATTCTCCCAAACCTGGGTACACAGGGGACCACACCACCAGCCCTTCCTGAGAGCGGGAGGAAAGGAAGGAAGAAAGGCAGAGGGAGAGTCTGGGGCAGGGCATGGAGGGGGTCCGTTATTCTTCTGCCCCAGGAATTTAGGTGTCTGTTAAGCCAGAGCCCTTCCCCCATCTGGAACTATCAGTGAGCAGAGATAGTCCCCACCATTACCTCACTTGGGAGAGCCTTGGAAGGACTGTGTATGGTCCTTGTATGGGATAAATGTTGCCCTCCCCACAGGGACTCCTGCCCAGCCCCTGCCCACCCTGGAGGAGCTTCTGGAACACAGAAACGACCAACGGCAGTCCCTCCACTGTCCATGTCCTGGGTCATTTTACTTACAAGTCACAGTGACTTCAAATGACTCTTGTTGGAGAGGCTTTCCACACCCTAGAGATCACTGTAGACCCCCAGCGGAGCTATTTCTGGCCCCAGCTGCTGACATGGCCAGACTGCATTCCCCAGGACCTCAGAAGACTTGGGGACCTGGGGGGAGGGCCATGCAGAAGCCTGTGGGCATTCTGGGGTGCCCTGCTGGGTCCCCCCCAAACTCGGCTGCCTTTGCTCTCTCGTGCAGCGTGTCCAAAGGCACCTGGGCCCATCCGCCTGCAGGAGAATGTACCCGGGACAGTGACAGCCGAGTGGGAGCCCTCTCCAGACGAGGCCGGGGGTGTCCCCCTATACTACGAGGTCCTGACACGCTCCTCAGTGCGCGGGCCCTGGCGCCAGGCGGCTGACCGCGTGCACACCAACCACTTCACCCTCCTGGGCGTGCTCCCTGGCCACGAGTATCACTTCCGGGTGGTGGCCAAGAATGAGCTGGGGGCCAGCCTGCCCTCAGACACCAGCCAGCCCTGGTGTATCCCCCGGCAGCGAGGTGAGCTCTCTCAGGGACGCAGGCTGCATCTTGGGCAGCCCGGGCAGAGGTGGCCCAGTGCGGCTCAACGTGTCACTGGCCCCACCACCAGGTGGAAGCCAACAGCTGTTGCCCTGCCCTCCTCCCCACCTGCCCAGCTTCCCAGCTGTCTCAACCCACCTGCACTGCTATCCTCTGTGTCCCTGACTCAGGGTGGGTCTGGAGAGGGCAGAGGGCTGTGGGTGTCTGAGTGTCCAGGATGCCTCTGGGTGGGGTCTCAAATCAGCAGCAGGCCATACGGAAAAGAGAGGTTAATGTTTCTCTGAAAACCAAGTGTATTTTACAATCAAACAGATTTAGGCCTTCAAAGTAATCGCTAGAAAAAGCAGATTATAAAATCGAATGTGTGATTCCATATTTCTAAAACACAAAAACGTCTGAAAGTTTTCACACCAAAATGTTAGCTCTGGTCATTGACAGGCAGTGACATAATGCTTGGTTTTTATTCCTTCCTCCTTTGACTGTCTTACACATTCTAGTTTGCCCACAGTGAATGGGTGTTAGCTTATAGAAAAAAAATCCAAATGTATTTTAAGAAAAGGATAAAAAAATGAGTCCAGCCATGGGGGCCAGATTGATGGTAAGATGTGGCAGAAGGGCCCAGAAAGTGCCTAAGTTCCACCAGGAACCGGCTACCCTGACTCGTGCCTGGGCCATCCCTTCCTTGATTACCGACCCTTCTCCCTCTCGCCCTGGTTTCTGCCACAGACAGGTTCACGGTGAAGGCTCCAAGCTACCGGGAGCCTAACCTGAGCCAGAAGCCCCGGTTCCTGGTTGGGCTGCGGACCCACCTGCTGCCGCAGGGCTGCGAGTGCTGCATGAGCTGTGCTGTGCAGGGCTGGCCACGGCCCCATGTCACCTGGTTCAAGGACGACCAGAGCCTGGCCGGAAACCCTGCCGTGTACAGCACCGACGTGCTGGGCGTGTGCTCCCTTGTCATCCCCAGTGTCTCCCCCAAGGACAGCGGCCAGTACAAGGCAGTGGCGGAGAACGCGCTGGGCCAAGCTGTCAGCACTGCCACCCTCATTGTCACAGGTGAAGGTGCTGTCCTGGCAGAGGGGGGCGGGGAAGGAGAGTCAGGGGAGCAGCCACCTTCGGGGAGCCCTCCCTGTCCCCTGAAGGGTGGTTGGGCTGGAGGTCAGGATACGGGGGTCCTCTAACCCCCGTGGCTCTGCAGAGCTCTCTGACTCCAGCTGGCTGTCACGCGGCCTCCTGGGACCTTGATTTACCCACCTGCAAAATGTGGTATTAACTAGATCATTGAGGACTAACTCACCTAACTCTTGGCTTAGGGACGATGCCTCCCCAGCCTAAGCTTCCCAGTATGGCCTGCAACACATTTCAAGACGAGAGATAAAGGGGCCTCTGCTGTTTTCTATGTTTTACCTTCATAAATACACCCAGACATAGACATTTTGTGCCCAGAAAGCCTTGCCGATTGTCTTACTGGTAGTCTCTTTTTCAGTAAAGCAAATAATCTACGTTAATAAGAAAACAGCTTGCTTACTTAGGACAGCGTATATTTTGAATAGAAAACAAAGTAACCCCTAAACATTTTAAATTATTCAGAATTGACCTTTATGCAAAAATGGCCCTTTCAGCATGGACCCAGAACATCCTTTCTCGCATCTGTGCCAAGGCCCTCGGGAAGCCACTCACCAAGTGCCCTAGCACGTGCACGCACCTTGTCCTGAAAAGGCTGTTTGCAGAAAAGTGTTTGGGGGGCGGTTGCCAGGGGAGGAACTGGCCCACACTCAGAGAGTGTGTGCTGTCTCTGGATTTGAGCCTTTGGGACTGACCACGTTGCGCTATGACCTTCACCATGGAACAGGGCTGGGAGGGACAGCTGCTCCTTCGGACCGGCCTGACTACCCCAGTGCTCCCTGTCTTGCAGAATCCAGCTCCTAATCCCGCCTCACCCCAGGACAGTCCTGTCTGGCTCGACAGTCCTGGATGACAACAGATCCCCGAAACTTCACTCTTGACACCACACTGGCCCGGAGAGACGGTCCTAAAGGATGGAGGACACCAGTGGTACCTGGAGCCCCAGGGAGACAGGAGTGAGGAGCAGGAGGGCATGGAGCCCTTGGGGGAAGAAAAAAGAAGAAGAGGGGTGACCTTCAGCCTCTCCACCCCAAAGCTGAGTCCCTGAACGTGACCATGAACCTCCTCCACTTTCTCCATGGGGGCTTCTTTCTTCTCTACTTCTTGCGAGAGATGTGGAGTGAACCCGTCTGCGAGAGTGAGGCCCAGTCCTTGTTTTCCGGAAGCAGGTTCATAGAGTGAGAGCAGTAAGAGCTGGGCCTGCTCTGAGCACAGGAGGGAGGAATGAGGAGGTCAGGGGACCTGCATGAGGGCCGGGGGACCCAGAGGGTGTCTGGAGGGTGTGCTTTCTGTACTCTTCATCATTAAAACATTAGGCAAACACAAGCCTATCCCTTGCAAGTTGACTTGGGGTTGGTGTGTTGGAGGGAGGCTGAGGGAGACCACCACATGCGTGGGGATTTGGCTCTCCGCAGAGCCTTCAGCCCAGGCTTCCCACAGGGAGGACAGGTGGTTCCGCACCTGCTTCTGAGGGCAGGAAATCAGAGAAGGGTTGGAGGGTCTGCATGGAGGAGAGACCCACCCTCCACTCCTCACCCATGTGTCCCTAATGCCTCCGGCAAAAATCCTGTGACCAACAGAGCGAGAGGCTTTCCTGGGTGTTAGAGTGTTGAGGACCCAGAGCCAGGGCTGCCTCAGACCGCTGTTTGTCTGTCCCTCCCTGGGGCCAGAAAGAGTCTGGACTGAGGAAAATCCTACTCCAGGATTGGATCTCAGGGACCCTGTCAGAAGGCACTGAGGGAAACCACCACATGCGTGGAGATTTGGTTCTCATTCAGGGTTCTGTGGGCCCCCGATCACCTCCTCCATAGCCCCCGCTGCCCGGTGTCACAAACAGGATGGGACACCTCCCTTTCCAGAGAAGGACCTCTACATGACCTCCCGCAGAAGCTCTTGTCCTTCTCCATCCTCAAGGCCCCCGAACCTCCCGGGCTCCCAGGAAACACTCCAGAGTTCCTGTGGGTGAGAAGGAATGAGGGAGCCCCAAGAAGGCTGAGCCCCACTCTGTCCTAGTGTGCGGGCTCCAAGGCCTAGCTGGTGGCCTGACACCACATGCTCTTCACTCCCGAAGCTGGGATGCAGGCTCCTGGCTTCCCCTGTCTCCTTTCACACCTGACTGCAGACACAGGAAGAGGGAAGCACAAGCCACAAGGGGAGATGGAGGGTGGATGTCAAAAACACGTTTCTGAGGCATGGGAACACATAGCCTAGGGAATGGGTTATCTCTGGATGCCAGAGAGAACTGTCCACCCAAAATAGACCAAGAGTGCTCCCAGAGGCAGGGGGATGGGCTAGATGACTTTCTACAGGCCGCAGCTCATTCCTACCCTACCCAGAGAAACCCACAAGAGAGATCTGTTTTCCTTGGGTTTTCTCTTGCCATCTTTGCCTTGCTACTGCAGCAGGCCACAGTGGGGCGAGGAGCAAAGAAAGAAGTTCTTAGAAACTGCAAGGCAATGGCTGAACACCTCGGCCTGCATGAACCCTTCTCCTAAGTACTTTTTGTGCTGTGGGGTCCTGCAGTGCGGGGAGGACAGGGCTTCAGCTCAGACTGTGGTGTCAAAGGTCGGGAGGAGAGGGGGTTTGCACAGAGGGGATGACCTGGTGTCTGTGGCCTGCCTGGCCCTGAAAAGAGACTCACAGAGCAAGGATGAGCAAAGGGCCCTTTCTACATTTCTAAGGGTGGAATGGGGGACTAACCTTCCAAAGAGATCCAAGGACAAAAGACCCTAACCCATGATGGCTTCTCAAGATGCATTCATTCATTCGACCAGCTCTGAGCAGGCACCGTGCGGGAAGATGCAAAGACAACTCAGATATGAGACCTGCCCACAAGGTGCCCACCTTCTGGAAGGGAGATAAGACTAACAGAAGCACTAGAAAGTCCGGAGGACCTCAGAGGAGGGGAGACCTGCAGGTTGAGAGCATTAAGGAGGGCTTCCCAAAGGAGGTACCAGCATCCTTGAAGGATAAGCAGGAAGTGGGCTTGCAGAGAAGAGAACATTATGACCACAGGCCGGGCTCAGTGACTGCAACTCAGCCCAGGACAGTGGAAAGCAGTGGTCTGTGTGGTGGTGGACAGCAGTGATCACATTCGGGGCGAGTGAAGCCACATGGGAGGGGGCTTGCATACATCTACGAACAGAGCAGAATGTGAAGGAGAAGGGAGCCGTGGTGGGCATTTTCATTCATATCCACACAAAGCTCAAGACCCAAGACTCAAGTACATTAAATCTGAGTATGAATATGAATTTAAGTTTTTAAAGGCTAGTTCTCTGCTTCCTAACTAGTTATGTGACCTCAGCAAGTTCCTTATCCTGTTCTATGACTGAGTCCTCATTTGTAAATTAAGACTACCAGTTCCTGACCCAAGGTCACAGGGGCTTCTCCTATTTTCTTCTCGAAGTTTTATGGTTTGAATTCTTTTAGATCTATCCCTTTTGAGTGAAATTTTGCATGTGGTATGAGGTGACAGTCAAGGCTTTCTTTTCTTCTTTCTTATCCACTTGGCCTAACACCATTTTCACAAAGAGATTTTCCTTTCCCCACTGAATTACCTTGGAGTCTTCATTGAAAATCAATTAACCATATATGTGTGGGTCTGTTTTTGGATTCTGTCTTCCCTACTTTTAATCTACTTTCTGGAAAAGTTTGTATAGAATTGATATAGTCTCTTCTTCAAATGTTTGGCAGAATTTGCCAATAAAGCCACTGGTCCTGGAATTTTCTATGGGAAGGATGTAACCACAAATTCAATTCTTTAACAGGCATATAGGACTACTCAGGCTATTAACTTTTTCTTGAATGAGCTTTGGTAATTTATGACTTCTGAAGGATTTATTCATTTCATCCAGGTTGTTGAATTTATCTGCATAAAGTTGTTTATAATATTCCCTTATTATCTTTTTACTATCTGTAGGATCTCTAGTGATATATTCTCTTTCATTCTTAATATTGGTGATTTGTGTGTTCTCTCTTTCTTTCTTAATCAGTTTGACTACAGGTTAATCCATTTTATTGATCTTTACAAAGAACCAACTTTTGGTTTCATTGATTTTCTCTGTTATTTTTCTGTTTTCAATTTCATTGATTAATGCTCCTATCTTTGTTATCTCCTTTCTTCAGCTTACTTTGGGCTTAACTTGCTCTCTTTTTCCTCCTTTCTTGTTAAGGTCAAATCTTAGATCACAGATTCTAGACCTTTATTTGTTTATAACACATGAGCACTGAATACTGTGAGTTTTCCTTTAAATGCTGTTTTAGCTATAGCCACATGTTTAGCCACATATACTCATTTTCATTCAGTTCAATTAATTTTCCAATTTACTTTATGACTTCTTCTTTTGCCCATGGATTATTTAGAACTGTGTTGTTTAATTTTGAAATAGGTGGGATTTGTGCTCGCTTCGGCAGCACATATACTGAAATAGGTGGGATTTTCCAGCTATCCCTTCTTGACTTCTACTTATATTCTACTGCAGTTAGATAACACACTTTTATGATTACACCTTCTTAAAATCTAATGAAACATGTTTCATGGCCCCAAATATGGTCTATCTTGTTAAATATTCTCTGCGCACTTGAAAGGATGGGCATTCTACTTTTGTTGCAAAGAGTGTTATGCAAATGTCAATTAAGTGACATTGGTTGATTGTTGTTTGAATCTTCTATATCCTTACTGATTTTCTTTCCATTTGTTCTCTCAATTACTGAAAAAGGCGTGTTGACATAGCCAACAAAACTAGGGATTTGTACAGGATGTATAATATATACCTTTAATTAATCACAATTTACTTTCAAATAATATGCCTCTGCCCATACAGAGCAAGAAGCTCACCAGGGGGGTTGCATTTCTGCCTCCCATCATCTGCGTTACTTTTTACTTCTGCTTTTTACTTCTATGTAAGTTATAAACCCCAAATACGTGGTTACTTCTGCTTTAAAAACGCACTTGTCTTTTAAAGATATTTTTAATGAGGAAAACCAGTTCATATTTACCATTTGCCACGTTCTTCACTCCTTTGTGTCGATACGGGCTTCCATTTGCTATCGTGTTTCTCCTGCCTAAAGAACTTCTTGGGGGGCATCTGGGTGGCTCAGTGGGTTAAAGCCTCTGCCTTCTGCTCAGGTCATGATCTCAGGGTCCTAGGATCAAGCCCCGAGTCAGGCTCTCTGCTCAGCAGGGAGCCTGCTTCCTCCCTCTCTCTGCCTGCCTCTCTGCCTACTTGTGATCTCTGTCTGTCAAATAAATAAAATCTTTTAAAAATAAAGTAAAAATAAGTTTTTAAAAAAAGAACTTCTTGGAACATTCCTTTTGCTGCAGGCCTCTTGACAATGTATTTTCTCAGCTACTGTTCATCTGAAGAAATCTATTTCTTCTTCTTTATTCCCAGAGCCTACCAGAGAGATATTTATTCAATGTTTCATTACATAAATGTTCACAGAAAAGCTGAAAGAATGCTGCAGTGACCCATACGCTCACCCCCTGGATTCTACAGTTAGCATCGCTGGACCTGTTCCATCACGTATGTAAGCACCCATGCATCCCTCTACTCATCCACTGATCCATCCTCTTGTCTTTTTACACATTCCAAAGTAAGTTACAAACAAGAATACACTTCCCACCTGAACACTTCAGCATCACAGGAGACTCTGTCACGTAGAGGATGTGGCCACTAGGGGGCGGCCAAGGGCCATCAAGAGCTTTAGAAGATAAATGAGTCTAAAGTCCTAAAAAGTGTGCGATGGGGAAGGTCGGAGGGAAAAGTTTCATGAAGCGAAAGGATATGATTTAGAAGGAGAGATTTCATCTGGAATCCAGCAAGAACACTAGACACCTTTTATCTCTACCCTCAGAACTCCCCTCCTCTTTTTACAGTTATTTGAACTATGAAAGAGAAAATACATCATTGACCACTTTTCCTTCAGATGACTTGTGCTATAAAAGATAGCAGTTCTTTAGATCAGAACCTCGGAAAGCTTGATGAAGTCAGGGTGTTATATTTGGGAAAATGAGCCGATAAAATGAATTAAATGTTAACTCATTGATTCTTACTCTCCATGAGGGATTTAGTTTATCAACTAAAATAAACTCATTGATCTGTCCCTCCCGCTTGTGCTCTCTCTCTCTCAAATAAGAAAACCTTTTAATTAAAAAAAAATCACAGGATATATGACAGTCAAAAATTCAACAATAAATAGAGTTCTTATAAGTCAATAAGAAAAAGATTCTGTAATGGGCAATTGCACAAAAAGGAAACATGTAGTTTATTTTTAAAATATGAAGCAGGGGCACCTGGATGGTTCAGTCATTTAAGCATCTGCCTTCGGTTCAGGTCATGATCCCAGGGTCCTGGGATAGAGTCCCGCATCGGGCTCCCTGCCCAGCGGGGAGTCTGCTTCTCCCTCTCTTTCTGCCCCTTCTCCTGCTCACGTTCTCTCTCTTGTTCACTCTCTCTCAAATAAATAAATAAAATCTTTTTAAAAATATGGGGCACCTGGGTGGCTCAGTTGGTTAAGTGACTGCCTTCAGCTCAGGTCATGATCCCGGAGTCCCAGGATCGAGTCCTGCATCAGGCACCCAGCTCCATGGGAAGTCTGCTTCTCCCTCTCACCTTCTCCCCTCTTATGTTCTCTCTCACTTTCTCTCTCTCTCTCTCTCAAAAAAAAAATCTTAAAAAAATATGGAGCTGATTTTA
Source organism: Taxidea taxus jeffersonii (assembly GCA_003697995.1). Classification (NCBI taxonomy): domain Eukaryota; kingdom Metazoa; phylum Chordata; class Mammalia; order Carnivora; family Mustelidae; genus Taxidea; species Taxidea taxus. Next base: position 27,570 of record RCUC01147135.1, on the reverse strand, counting down.
CAATTATGTACCATTTATTACAACACAGTTTAGGAAGCATTAAAAAGAATTTTCTAGGGGTGCCTGGGTGGCTCAGTCAGTTGAGTTTCTGACTCTTGGTTTCAGCTCAGATCATGACCTCAGGGTCCTGAGGTCAAACTCTGCATCAGGCTGCACACTTGGCAGGGAGCCGACTTGAGACTCTCTCTCCCTCTCCTTCTACCCCTCCCCCTGCTTGCATGTGCTCTCTCTCACATGCTCTCTAAAATACATTAATAAATCTTTAAAAAAAGAAAAAGAAAAAGAATTATCCAGTGTGTCAGATAATATAAATTTCCATACACTGCTGGTCTACATGCAGAAAAATGAATTAATATGTATCAAGAGCCTTAACATGTATAAGTCTCTCAGTGATACAGTAATTTTACTTTTCTGCATTTATTATTATGAGGTCAGAAGAGACATTTTCAGAAAAACAGAAACAGAGAATTTACTACCAACAAACTCAGAATAATTTCCATTATACACTTCAGATAGAAGAAAGATGATTCCAGAAATAAGTTCTGAGATGCAAGAAAGAATGATCAGCAAAGGTATTTTTAAATATTTGGGCAATGAAAAAGCACTGGCTGCAAGTAATAATAATCATAATATTTAATAAGAAACTATAATCCTGGAAAAAAGTAGATGTAATTTGGAAAAAGAGAGATCAGAAATAAAATATAGAAAGGTATTTATTATCTTTCAACTTTAAGTGTTCATATTGGGGATAACTAGAGTAATGTCTAAAATAATAGACTCAGGATATATAACTTTCAAACAAAATACAGAAGAGTGGGGCGCCTGGGTGGCTCAGTGGATTAAAGCCTCTGTCTTCAGCTCAGGTCATGATCCCAGGGTCCTGGGATCGAGCCCCGCATCAGGCTCTCTGCTCAGCTGGGAGCCTGCTTCCTCCTCTCTCTCTCTGCCTGCCTCTCTGCCTACTTGTGATCTCTGTCAAATAAATAAATCAAATCTTTTAAAAATTACAGAACGAGTAAAAATAACTTCAATCAATCCAAAGGAGGGCAAGTAAGAGAGGAGAAGGAGAGGAAGAAGAGGAGTAAAAGAAGATGGAGAGAGGTGGAGGAAGACAGATGGGAACCAAAAATACTAGAACAAATGTGAATAAATAGAAATTATCAGTAATCACAAATAGGATAAGTCAAATTCTCCAGTTAAAAGACAAAAATCATCAGTCTGGATTTTTAAAAACCATCTATGTCCTCTTTACTAAAGACACACTTAAACACGGTACTCCAAAAGGTGGAAAGTTGAAGAACCAAAAAAAGATATTCTGAGTAAATACTAGTCAAAACCAAAAATTAAATTAAAACTAAAACAAACAAACAAAAAATAATCCTTGGTATAACTTTATTGGCAACAGATAAAATCTTTAATACCATTACTAGAGATAAATGGAGTAATGACAAAAAGGTTAAAATGTTTATATCATTAGGAAAATACAACAATTCTGAGCTGGTATACACCTCAACACAGAGCCCCCAAACATATTTTAAATTAGCTGCAAAACATCAAAAGCAGGACTTGATAGAATTACAAGAAAAAATAACTAATCATTGTGATAGTTAATGTCTTTCTTTCAGCAGTTAATATATCAAGCCAGCAAACAAGTAACAAAGATACAGAAGACATGAACAGCGCTATTCATGAGCTTGGCATATGGAGACACATAGACCACTGTGCCCAACAAATGGAGAACAGCATTCTTTGAAAGCACACATGAAACACTTATGAAAATTGCTATGTACCAGGCCATGAAGCTAGCTTAAACAAACTTTAAGTGATCAGCACCACATAGACCACACTGACCACAATGCAGTTAAGTTGAAACTCAGTAATAAAAGATATATAGAAAAAAATCTCATATAATTGGGCATTTATAAATGCTCTTCTAAATAATTCATGATTTAAACAACAACCACAAAAAGCACAGCAGAAAAGAGGAACATATTTAGAATTAATGATAATAAATAATAATACACTATATATAAAAACTTGTAGACTTCACTGAAAATCAAATGTAGAAGGAAATTGGGGGAGTATATGCTTACTCCGAAAAAGAAAAAAAAAAGGCTCAAAATCGATGAGAGGAGGATTCGTGTCAGAGACAATTTATCCAGCCTCTCATGGTTGATAGGACTGTGAGACTGCATTCTGGCCAATAGCGTATGGGCAGATGTAACGTGAAGAGCTTCTGGGTCTAACACTTAAAACTTCCTTTGCAAACATCCACTTCCTAGATGCAAGGAATCCTTTGTAGGACTCCCTAGCTCTAGAGCATGGTGGATCCAACTGATGAAGGGAACTCAAGCTCCTGAACAGACTTCAGGTAGAGCAAGGTCATGCCTGCAGTCCACTGAACTGTACTGTGTTAGACTACTGAGGTTGTGGATGGCAGTTAGCCCATTCTGATTAATATAGCAAATCACTTTTTAAAAATTAAAAAAAAAGCAGAATAACATTTAAAAACTGAGAAGAAAACAACAAAGGGCAAAAATTAATGAAATAAAACACATCCTAGGGAGGGTAAACAAATCCAGAGATTATCTTTTTGCAATGGGTAACCATCGACAAGCCTTTGTCATGATCAATCACAGAGAAAAGGAACTGGCAAAAATATACACTAAGAATGAAAAAGGGTGAATTACAGACTGAGCGGAACGAAGGATACTATTTAAAACTATATGTATGTTAATATTTGAAAATTGGAATGGAATATGTGAATTCATAGAAAAAGATCATTTACCAAAACAGACCCAAGAAAAAACGGAAAACCTGGATAGTCCTATATCACTGAAGAAATTCAGTTGGTAGCTAAGCATTTTTCCCACAGAGAAAACATAGCCCAGCAGTCTGATAGGTGAAAAGTTCTTCCAAATGTTTGAGGAATATTTACAACCTTTAAAAACTTCTCCAGAGAGTAGAAAGAGGAGTCCTCTCCAACTTGGTAAATTAAGATTAGCCTAATCCTGATGCCAAAACCGAAAGGACAGCCCAGAGAAGGAAAACCATAGGCCAATCTAATTCATTAGCATCAATGCAAAATCCTTAACAAATATTAGCAAATTGAATCAAGCAACAAGGAAAAATGTTTATAGATCATGACCAGATAGGTTTCTATCAGACTTGCAATACTGGATTCATGTTAGAAAAATGATTCATGCAATTCACCACATTGATAAAATAAAAGAGAAGCCATACAGTCATTTCAACAGATGTACAAGAAAGGGGCTCCAGAGTGGCTCAGTCATTAAGCATATACCTTCAGCTCAGGTCATGATCCTGGGGTCCTGGGATCAAGCCCCGCCTCAGGCTCCTTGCTCAGCAGGGAGTCTGCTTCTCCCTCTCCCACTCCCCCTGCTTGTATTCCCTCTCTTGCTGTGTCTCCCTCTGTCAAATAAATAAGTAAAATCTTAAAAAAAAAAAAAGTCACCTATAAAAAAATGTACAAGAAAGCTTCCATACAATTCAACATCTAATAACAGGTAGTGGAGAATGTTACAGACATGGGCCCTGGAGTCAGGCTGCCTGGTTTTGAATGCTGACTGTACCATTAGGAGCTTTGTAACCTTCAGCAAGTAATTTCATCTCTCCAAGCTTCCATTTCCTTCTTACCTATAAAGATGAAGATAATAATAGTACTTTCCTCATGGGTTTGTTGTGAGGATTAAAATAATTTATATATACAAAGCATTGAGAGCAATCCTTGCATGTAATAATACATGTTCACTTTTATTATATTAGTGATTTTTAAAAAACTCTTAGCAAACTAGGAGAAGAAGTAAACATCCATAATGTCCATAAAGGGCACCTAAAAATCCTACAGCAAATGTCATAATTACTGATGAAGTTTCAAAAGCATTTGCTTTAAAATCTGAAGAAAGACATAGTGCCTGCTGTCATCATTTATGGTTACCATTGTACTGGGACTACTAGCCAGTATAAGAAAAACAAATCAGAACTGGAAAGAAAGAAACAAAGCTAGCATTACTTATGGACCGTAGGGTTGTTTATATACCAAATGCAAAATAATCTACAAATTATACAAATCTAGAAGGGAATTCCACAAAAGTTACAAATAAAATAGGTAACACAAAAAAATAATTTGTATTTTCATAAACAGCTACACCCAATTAGAAAATGTAACTTCAAAAAGATATAATTTAGAATAGCAATAGATCATTTAGAGCCATTCCTAGGTATTTTTATGAAAACTTAAAAATTTTTCAAAGGCATAGGTAGATGGACATATTTTGTTCCTGGTTGGAAGGCCATATTACTGAGATGTCAATTCTCTCCAGAGTCATCTATAGATTCAATGCATTTTCAATTAAAAAAAAATCCCAACAGAGTTTTTCATACAAATGAATGAAGTGATTGTAAAATTTATGTGGATGAACGGAGTCCAAAAAAAAAAAAAAAGTCAAAACATTCCTGAAGAAGAATAAAAGAGAAAAGGGGAAACTTGCCCTATCAGTTATCAAGATTTATCATCACTACAGACATTTCAACAGTGTGATTTGGGTGTATCAATAGACATAGCAACAGTGGGTCAAGTAGATACATGCCTATTTCGAAACTTGATTTATGACCCAGCAGACATTATAAATCAATAAGAAAGAGTCAGCTCTTTACTACGTTCTTCTAGGACAATTTGGTTATCCAAGTGAAGTCAAATTGCTACCTTCTACTACACAAAAAGATGAATTCCAGGTGTATTAAAAGTTTATATGTAAGTGACAGAACTACAAATCTTAGAAGATACTATAGGGAAATGTCTATATCACTTTGATGCAGGGAAGGTTTTCTTCAACAAGATGCCAAAGGCAAAGCCAGAAAGGAAAAGAGTATAAATTCGACTATATTAAAATTAGGCTTGTGTTTTCATCCAAAGAAAACAAAGTGTATGAAAGAATAAGCCAGAGAGTGGGAGAAAGACTTGCTGCTCATGTATCTGTCAAAGAATTATTGTTCGTAATTTGTGTCTCAAATGACCCCTTGAAATCAATGACCAAAAGATAAACATTTCAAGAGAAAATTGACCAAAAGATACAAGCAGACCTTTCATAAAAGAAGTAGTATGAATATTGGTTCATAAATATATGGGAAAATGTTCAACTTCATTTGTAACCTGGAAGTCTAAGTCCGAATCCGTAACCCTTTAACACGCAGCGAACATTAAACACACAATCCGGTAACACTTCACCTCTATCAAACTGGGGAAAATCAGCTGTCGGTTCAAGTGCAGGTCAGACTGTGAAGCATGGGAACTCTCACCCGTGGCAGGCAGGGGTGTGAATGCGAGAAGGTCCGCCATGACCTCATCAAGTTGACCATGACCATTGCACTGGTGAGGGCTTTCCAGAAATAGAATAATTTATTCTATTTATCCTATTAATAGGATATAATAGGATATTTATCCTATTAATAGGATAAATAGAGGTACATAGAGATTTATCACGTGGGTTTGTGGAGGCTGATACAGCCCACAGTCTGTTGTCTGCAAGCCGGAGGCCCAGGAAAGGTGCTGCTGTATTTCTAGTCCAAACCTGAGTACCCCGAGAACTGAGGGAGTCAATGCTGGAAGCCCCAGTCTGAGTCTCAGGGGCATCAGGGATGCCAAGTTTTAAGCAGAGAGCAAATTTGTCCTTCCTCTGCCTTTCTGTCTTAATTCAGGCCCTCGATGGGTTAGGTGGTACCCATCTGCTCTGGTGAGGACCCTCTTCTTTTCCTCAATGTAGAGTCAAGTGCTCATCTCTTCTGGAAACACTTTCACAGACACACCCAGAAACCACGTTTTACCAGCTGTCTGGGCATCCCTTAACCCAGCCAAGTTGGCACATAAAATTCACCACTATAGGCATCCTACCTTCTGACCCAGCAACCCCACTCCTAGCTGTATAGTCTAGACAAGGAAGTGTTGTGTATGTGCCCCGTGGAAAAGAACGTTTACAGCAGCATCGTGGCTCCTACCATAACCACAGACCGGAAACAACCCAATGTCCATCAACAGTAGAATAGACGGAAAAAGGAAAGGAAATGGTGAAGCTTAGGAAAGGAATGAATAAGTGCTATGCTGGGTTCTAGAGCCACGGCCTGAGGATTCTGGAGCAAAGGGCTTACCAAGGTTCAGATGGCCCAGGTCAAGCTGCAGCCAAAGTTCCCAGAAGCCACAGGGGTGGCCAAGCAGCTACTGGCCAACGTCCCTCCAGAGAGACTGGGCCTGGCACTCTGGGCTGGGGAGGTGGGGCAGGTCAATTGATTAGGAAAGGCTGTCCCACTTGGAGCCCCCCCCCCCCCCCCCCCCCCCGCCGAGCCTGCTCTGCCCAGGGCTGGGCTGGGTCCAGGCACCATGCTCCTACCTGGAGTGCCTTGTCCCATCCCCGGCCTCCAGCCACTACAAGACCCCGCGGATGGCCCTAGTCTCTGCGGAAAGGAGAGCGGGAGGCCCAAGAGTCTGCCTAGAAGCTGGAGCAGAGGCTAGGTGTGGAGCCCAGCGAGCCTCAGAGGCAGAGGGCTGTGGGCCTGGGGGCTGACTCTCTCAGGCTCTGCAGCCACGGCTGGACAGGAGTGGCTGGGAAAGGTTAAGGACGGGGTGATAGAGCCAAGGGGTGGCCCCAGGGTGCACCCACTGCGGGGAGCAGGGCAGGTCAGACAAGCTGCTCTGAGTGTCTCAAAGCCACCACTGCCTCCTGGGGACTGGGGGCGCCTCCCTTAGCCGCCCTTGGGCTTTCCCCCAGTCAGCTGACCCTGCAGTCCTGCCTGCTCCCCTCAGCCAGAGGAAGAGCACACTTGGAGCAGTACTAACAGCCAGTGGTATAACCGGCTCCCCAGTGGGTGGACTTCCCCACCCTGCCGATGGCCACTGATGGCAGCAGGCCCCCGGTGGTCGCACTGTTGGGGCAGAGAAGAACTTATGGGCTGGCTCATCTCTTCCCTTGCAGATTCTGAGCTCAGAAGCCTCAGGGTTTCCCAAGCGTTATCCTCATTAATGTATCCGTTCCCACAGCAGGTTGTTACTGAGTGCTTACGATGGGCCAGGCCCCAGCTGGGTGCTAAGAGAACAAAACACGGTCTGTTCTCTGTGGGAGAGTCCCTGGTCTAGGAACGCCCTGGCCAGTGACAGGCAGGTGTGTACCCGCTGGATCAGTGTGAGCTTGCAGAGAAGCACGGGTACCATGGGAGGGCCCCTAGCCCAGCTGAGGGAAATCAAGATGGGCTTCCTGGAGACAGTGACACCTGAACAGAATCCCAAAGACAAATTAGCAATTAGAGTCATAAGGAGGAGTTTCCGGGGGGATGGGGGAGTGCCAGGGAACAGTGGGCACATTTGGGAGAAAAAGAAGTAGAGCTTGGGGTTCACAATTGAATCTTCAAGATTGGGGCTCAGCTGTCAGCTGAGAGGGGCAGCAGTGCCACTTCCTGGGAGGGGAGGTCATTCGGGATTGTCTGTATTTCCAGGTGAGGATGCTGGCAGGGAGTCAGGTAGGAGATCGGGGTGGGAGATGTCCCTTTGGTTAGGAGAATGTGGGAAGGGATGTGGTCGCTCTGGGGTAGGGTATCAGAGTGGACCCCAAGCTGGACCGAGGGCTCAGAAGTAGCCAAGGAAGTAGAAAGGAAACCAGTAGAGTGTTAAGGAGGGAGGCTCTGGGACACTGGTGCTTTGGAGGGTCAGGTAAGGTCAAGCCTGAGAAGGCTCAGTTAGATGTGGCTTCAGAGGAGAGAACTGGCCCTTCCAGAACAGGCATCTCTATGGGCCCTGGGGGGCAGTAGGGACAAAGGGGCCCAGCTGTGGATGGGCTGGGGGCAGGGGGTTCTGGCCCCCAGAACGTGGAGCCCCTATGGGTGAGGGGCCCAGCAGGAACAGTCTAGAGCGGACCATAGAGGGAGCAGGCCCGAGACCCCAGATGCGCCCAGCTGGGCTATAGGCCTGAAGATTCCTGTGCTGCCGGCCCCGCAGGAGATGAGCACGAAGGCATGAGGACAGCTGTCCCAAACCCACTGTGGGGTTTGGCTGAGAGGCTGTGAAGAGCTTGGGGTCACGGCGTTAAGGATGTTGGCAAGAATGGGCCGCCAGTGTAGGGGCGTGGCCAGGAGAGAAACTTGCGCTGGGGGACTTCATGGAGGAGGAGATATTGCAGCCGGAGCTTGATGGAGGGGAGGTCAGCAGAGGAAGAACATGGACCAAGGCAGGGAAGAGACTGACTCAGCATCCTTGGGGCACTAGGGATGAGTCTGGGGTGGCGGCAGGATAGGAGGCCTTGAACATACCCTAAGGGATTGGACATTCGTCCTTTGGTCAATTTGTCTTTGGGTAGCCAGCTAAAATGTTTTCACCAGGAAGCGACCTGGTTCCTGGCCTAGCTTGGCCACTTGTTCTATGTCCAAAATGTCAAAGCCAGCCCAGCCTGAGGACTGAATGAGATCATATAAGCAAAAGGGCTAGGAGCTCCCAACCAGGTCCCGGATGGCACCGCCCAGAGGACAGTCCTCCCCGCACCATTGTCCTCAAGCTAAAGGTGAATGTCCGCCTCTTACAAGAGGTGCTGAGAGAGGGAGCAGAGAGAAGTGCCAAGAAGCTGCAGAGAAGCACACAGCAGCCGCGCTTGCCTTCCCTCTGCTGCTTCATCTCCACAAGCCTCCTTTTCCCCAAATGTCAGATGGGGGCAATAATGCCCGCATTTGGGGGTCGTTAGAATTAACAGAGGCAATGTGTGCAGAAGTGCTTAGGACATAGCCCGTGCCCAACTCATGTTAGAATACATGATGATGAATATTCATAAGGCCAATCCTAAGAGGCTTCATTGCCAAATTGCTTGGGATCTAACCAGCCCCGGGAGCAGGCGGGGGGGGGGGGTCCTGGGAGAATGGAAAGCTGGGGAGGGGGCTCTGCTCCTGTCTCCTCCTCCAGGAGTCCTCCCCACCCCAACCATGCTGCGAAGCGGGTCAGGGACCCTCTCATTGCTCTGGAGACCCCTCTCGCGGCACAGGAGCCCTGGGCCAGGACACCTGCCAGACTGAGCCCTGAGAGACTTTGGGCAAGTCCCCTCCCTTATCTGTGCCCCCAAGATTCCTTCCTGTTCGGTGTGTGTTTCTGATACTCCCTGGCCACGGTGGGGCTCTGTCTCACTCGCTCCCACACCTCTGAGTCCATCTCCCCAGGTATGTGTGCCCCATCTCCTGCCCAGGGAAGGAGAACATGCATGACGTGGCGATGGGTGTGACAGTGTTACAGGTACCCTTCCCGGGGTACTTGTGGCATGGAGTCCTGGGAGCCAGCACGTCAGGCTGGAGTTCGGATCTGAGGAGACCCCACAGCAGCGTCTCGTCAGCCCCCGTGTGAGGAGGAAGGCATAGTTGCTGTCCAGAGAGGGCTGGGAGGGACTGGGGACAGGGAGCTGTGGGGAGGGAAAGAGGCGGCCAGGTGCTGTGTTACTGAGTAAACACGAGTATGTGGCAATAATCACGTCAGGCCACGCACGGACGTTCTTGGGTCTTTAAGTCCACCTGAGAACACAGTTACAGCCAGGCTCCCGCCCCGTGAGGCCCCATACTCCACGTGAGGTGTGGGCCACTCTGGGGCCACGAGGCCCAGGGACCCTTGCTGGTCTGGGTGAGGACTGGAGGGCAGAATGTTCTAGGCGATGAGGTGAGGGAGAGCATCCTTGGGGTAGAAGCGCCTGTGAATTCTCAGAGGCCAGGAAAAGCACCTTCCAGTCACCAGAGAAACGCCCACGGTGGCTGGACACCCGGTCTGTGGGAGTGAGAGAGGGATTCTGAGGGTTTTAAGAGGCTTGCCAGAAGTGCTTCCCAGAAGGGGGAGAGCGGGAGGAAGCTAGAAGGCTTCACTGAAGATATCACCCACTGTGGCCTTTGAGGCCTGTTTCAAACACCCGTCAGAAACCCCAGGACCTCTTGCGACAACGTTTTGGGTACCCAGTCACCTGGGAGAGCCAGGGTGTGCTGCAGCTGTCCCAGCCCAGCCCCAGGTGAGCAGCCTGGACCCCCAGTCCATGGAGGATGGTCTGATCTGACTCCCTTGGGGGGCGCATAAAGCCCAGAGAGGGAAAGTGCCTTGCCTGTAGTACCACAGCAAGTTAGTAGCAGAGCTGGGATTAAAATACAACTCCCAGTTTAGTGTTCTCTCTACTCTCCCCTCTGGGGCCTCAGTTTGTTCTGGGAGTGAGGCTCTTTGCCCAGCAGGGACCCTCTGGCTGAGCTGGAAGTAGGCTCCAATCCCAATGCCATCACTTACTAATTTGTTGTGTGGTCTGGGGCAAGTTGTTTCATATTTCAGATCCCTGAACCCAGTTCCTCATACGGACCATGGAGATCATCCTAGAACCTGCCCCAGTGTGCTGTTGTGAGGTCCCAACATTACTCTGTATCCCGGGGCTGGGATTTCTAAATCTCCTCTCACTTCTCAGCTGGAGGTCCCGGATGCCCAGCCCAGCTCTGTAACGCCACCGAGTGGCTAGAGAGGGCAGAAGGCAGCCAGGGCAGTGGGATCCAGCAGCAGAAGGGCCTGGAGCTCCAGGAAAGCACATCGTTGGGGGGGGGGCAGGGTGAGGGGGGGTTGGTGACAACAGGGGCCTCAAGCCTCTTCCTCTGGGTCATGAGAATCACATGGCCTGCCATCCCAGACTCGACCACCAGGTGGCACCACAGGCTTTGCAGAGGCGCAGGAGGAGAGCGCCACTGGGGCAATGAGAAAGGGTCCTTTGGGAAAGCTGGTGACAGCCTGGAGGCCAGGGAGCAGGGGAGGGGGAAGGAAGAGAATCTGGAGGCTGGAGCTGGGAGGAGGTGGTGGGCACTGGCAGGTTTTCTGGCCCCCTCTGCTCTCTCTCAGGTCTCTTGGTGAGCTTCATGCTGGACCCAGGACCCCTGTACTGAGCCTGGATGAGGGATGTCTCCTTCCCCAGCCCCGTCCCCTTGCCACCCTCCGTGGTCCTCAGCCTGGCCAGACCCTCAGCTTGAGCAGATCCTCAGCCTGGGTTCTTCGGAGGGTCAGCCTAGGGCCCTGGGTGTCACTTAGAAGAGCTTCTGAGGGGGAGGTCAAGAGGCCAGACCCTTGGAGGTCTGGGGGCCCTGCGAGGACTGTGGGTGGAGACAGTAGGCAGGACAAGTAGGACCCAGCCTGACACCATCCTCGCTCTCCTGCTGCTACGTGGGCCTGCTTGGCCTTCTTACCTCTCCTCAGGGATACTTCTCTTTACCGCCTTCCCTCCTGGATCCTGGGCGGGACTCCAGAATGCTTGCCCCTCTGCCCCTGCTGGACCCCGGAGAGGACAGGGTTAGCGCAGAGGCTGAGCCCACAGAGTAGACCCTCCTCTCTTCTTCCCAGGTAAAGCTGGGGGTATCCCTGAGGGTCAAAATGTAGTATGGGGCGCAAGGCCGGAGTGGAGCTCCCTGGGGTGCAGGCTCAGATGGCCTGGACAGGACTACAGGGTGTCCCGACAAGAACAGGGTGTGGCCACCGCCAAGGAAGAGGAACTGGAGCTGGTGGCAGTGAAAAGTGATACCGGGCCTTAATCAGGGGCTTGGAGCCAGAGCTGACACTTGGCTGCCCGGCCGCGTGTCCTCCCTGGACGATGAAGTGGAGACTTTTCCTCCCCCACCCCGTCCTTGCCCACCTCAGCTGGGGAGGCTGCCTGGGGTCCCAGGAGGGAGGCTGCTCCAGGGTGCAGCTTCACTGCTGACAGCACTGTCACCCTCCTAGGACACAGGGTCCCTGGTGAGGTACCTGAGACGTGGGGCAGGGGCTGGGCATAGGCTTGGGGAGCGTGGGGTCCCCAAGTGGAAAGAGAAGGCCCTCCTCCTTGGCTCTTGGTGGGATGCTGCCCGCGTGGAGCTGTGGGGACCGGCTCCTCCCAGAGCAGAGTGAGCTTCCCACCTGCCTTGGGCGATGCTGCCAGCTCCGACCTTCCCTTCGGAAGGAAGACTGTCCCTTTCTAGCAAAGCCCCAGACCCTACATCTGGCTTAAAACCCTTCCAGCGGGCACACCCCACCCACCCACTCCCCAATAGCTTCTCCGGAGCTCTCCTCCCTAGGTGGACCCCACCCCCAGGAAACCCAGCCCTGTCCCTCTGTTCCCCTCCCCTCCTCTTCCCAACCCCATGAGCAGTTCCCACCCCCAGGGGCCCAGTCTCAAGGCTCGGGGTCTCAGGGGCACACTCTGGGCTCACAGCTGGACCACGGAGAAGATGCGTAAGTGCTTACTAAGGCAGGAGGCCACGGCACCTCACGCTGGGTACCTGCTCAGGGGGTTGCCTGGGATCCTGGTCGCTGCTCTCATACCCACAGGACAGTGGTCTTGAGGAGCCTCCAGCTGGCCCTGCATGCCCACCACCTCTCCGCTGTCCTATCCCATCTCCACTGGCAACATCCTCCAGGACAGCCCACTCAGAGTCCAAAAGCTGGAATCTACGAGTGTACTTGACCTAAGAGCAGCATGCCCTGGGCACAGCAGGCCTTGGCAGGATTGGAGGAAGACAGGGCTGCAGCAGGTGGAGCGGGGTGGGGGGCCGACTCACTTGCCTCCTGGAGGCCCAGTGAGCCCCTCCCTCTGCCTCTTCTCTTACTGGGGAGAGGAAAGGCCCCCAGTTCTGCTGAGTCGCCATTTTCGAACTCCTTCCTGGGAGGTGTTTTGTTTTTTAAGATTAGGGAGTTGGCTCACGTTGGCTCATCCTGGCAGCGTCATCGGCTCTGACAAGCTCTCTAAGGGGCCCCTGGAGCTGGGGGCTCCTAGGACCACTCTATGCCTCCTTTGACGGGACACTGCTGGCCTCCCCCACCTTGAGCGGGGCCAGCCGGGCTTGCTGTGTTACCAGAAGGCAGGGTCTAGTTAGGCTAATCATGGCAATCACAAGAAGTCAGGGGAGAGGGCAGGCAATGCATCTGGCCCAGGCAAGTGAGGTGGGGGAACTCATACCTGTTTCACAGGAGAGAGCTGTGGCTTTGTTGTTTCCTGGGGCTGGCAGATAGTAGACCCACCCCTCACCCCCAGGCCTAGCCTCACCCCGGGAGCTGTCACCCAGGAGCCTTCCTACTCCCAGGCCAGGAAAGGGTACCCCTGCCCTACTAGAGGCCAGGCCCAGGTGTAGGCTCTGTCCCCCCTGGTAAAGGGCACTGGGTGCATGGACTGCTCACCAGGGAACTTCCTTCACCCCCAGGTCTGGGGAGGCCAGCAACCCCGGCGAAAGCCTGCTGTTCCCCGGCAGCAGCACCTGCCCACCGCCCCCCCACCCGCCGCCTGCGTCATGGGAGCTGTCCGTGCTTGTACCCGGCTTCCCAAGCGATGAGACATGGCTCCCAGCCTGTCTCCCCAAGCCGCTGGCAGCTCACACCCTGTCATCTGGGGAGCATCCCTGGGATGCCCCTAAGCCCCTCTCCCCCTCCCCCTGGGCAGTAGACCTGGGACCCTGGCCCTCAGGAGGAGGAAGACAACCGTGGACTATAGGGAATGAAGCTGGATCCTCTTTTGAGAGCTCCAACCAATTCCCCCAACCAGGCTTTGAGGGTGGGGCCGAGAACCAGAAAGGGACCAGGAGTGAGTTAGCCTGGACCAGGTCTCAGAACTGAGCAAGGCCTGTGTGGAGCAGATTCTGGGAAAAATGTGCACAGGGAGATGGGTGTGTCCAGCTCTGCCTTTTGGACAGAGACTCGGTCTCCTCCCAGCCAGGGCTCCTGCTCCAACAGGGACCACACCCATTGCCCGATGCTGTCCTGTCTCAGGTGAACTTTGTAAAGAGGGCAGGTGCCTGTGTGCTAGCCCCTGTCCATCATTTCCCTCCCTCTGAGTCTGCCTGTCTCAAAGACTGTGTTTTATCTCTCGAGGTGTGTTTTACATACAGTCAAATGCACAGACCTCCAGGGTACATTTTGGTAAGTTTTAATAAATGTGTACCCATCAAGATCAGCACATCCCCAGCCCCCCTGAGAGTTCCTCAAGGTGAAGAGTCACCTGTGGGCAGGGCCTGTGTCACCATCATCTCTGTGTCTCTCCTGCACCTGGCACTAGGTACAGGTTTGTACATGGAAAGGTTTTCCCACATAGGCTTATCTTCCCTGTACAAAGGAATCCCTCACACTGTCTCCCCAGTAAAGGGTGTCTCTGGGTGCCCTGGTTGTGTCCAGAGACTTCGTGGGCTTGGGACAGCCCCACAGAGCCCATGGGCTCTAGGCTAAATCCACTCACCATGGTCTCTTTGCTCCCTGCCTCTGAGCACTATCTACAGCTCTAGGTTCCCTTCACTCCCAGTGTGGGGCCCACGCAGCCCCACAAGCTCCAGGAATGTGGTGATTCTGGGAGATGAATGCCCTACCTATTCTGGGGGAACTGACAGCTGAAGCTTGAGTTGGAACACCGCCTGGGTTCCACTCTGACCTGGGGAGCAGGACCTGCTCCAGAGCTGGCCTTAGCCCCCTTGTAGCCACAGAAGCTTTGGCCTCGTGCTAGACCCTGCACCTTGTTCTTGCGATGACTAGGGCAAGGCCTAGTTCCCTACTGTGTAAAACGAGGGGGTTATAAAAAAGGGAACTCAACACTTTGCAGAACCAAAAATCTTTCCCAGTAATGCTATTTGAAATCCCAATACATTGAACAGATAGAAGTGGAACTACCCAGACGTGGGCAGGAGGGGTTCCGAACCCCAGCCGCCAAGAAAGCCTCTCCCCTTCCCACAGAAGCTCCAGGTGGCCCACGTGAGACCCTTGTGTTCCTTTCCCACTTTGAAGTCCTGGGTGATAGGGCCCGCTCCAGACAGAGACATGTGGATCCTGGTCACCCCAAGACACTCCCTTACTGTGAAGGGGCAGAGAGATCTACTGGCAGAAAAGAAGGAGAGGAAGTGACCAACTATTGGTTAAGCACCAGCCGTGTGCTGTAAGTCTTTATATCCATGACCTCATTTATTTCTCATGACCATCCCACAAAGGGGTTGTTACTACCCCGTTTTACAGACAAAAACTACGCTGAGAGAGTACAGAGGAATCCGCTTGGGATTACACAACTGGTTCCCTCCAGGAATGTCAGGTCATGATGAGGAGTCCAGCAGGGTGGAATCCTGGTCCAGACGGTCATCTCTGTTGTGCTGGGAGATTTACATTACCCAACAGTCACTCAGAAAACATGCCAGGCATGAAGCAGAGACTCTGTGTCATGGCAGGAATGGGGGAATTCTTTGCTCAGGGACTATTGTCACCAGGAAGTTTGACTGTTGTGTTTTCCCATCCTCAGGGCAGCAGAAGATGGGAATGTGGCTTCTTTCAGGTTTTCTATGACTGGGTAGACCAGCTGTCCTAGGCTGGACTGCTGGTAGCCATGGGGGAGAGTGGGACCTGGGGTCCTGGTGGACTGAGGACATCGTGAGTGGCAGGTAGGAAGCACAGGGCTGGATTCCTGAGCCCAGTTGCTCATTGGGCAAGACAAGCCAGGAGGCAAGGGACTCTTCAGGCCTTCCTGGAGGTCTGGGTCTCCAGTTCTTCCCAGACAAGCATGAAGCTTCATGAGCACCAAGCAAGTCTGCTTCTCTCTGAAGTGGAAATTGTTAGGGCAGAGGCTGCTTCAGCCTTCTTGCCACACTTCCTGAGGCCTATCCCTGGGCTGACCCATTAAATGTGTTAAGTGAAGTTGTGGGGAGAAAATTTGGGGTTTTGTTCCCAAATCCCCTCAGGGACAGAGATCCCAAGGGGCCTTTTCTTTGTCCCATCCCCTCCCCTCCTTTCCCTTCCCCCAGGTAGAGGACCTGCTGAGAGCCAAGCTGGCAGGAATCCAGCCCCCACAATTGGGCTGGATGCCTCACCATGTAGCCTAGAGCTGCCCTGGGAATGGAGAAGTAGGGCCAGGGAAGATGGGGGGAGGTGGGGGGGAAAAATGACAGAATGGTTGATGGGCTCAGGGGCCAGGAGGGGGAAATCATATCAGACAGGGGCCTCCTGCATAGAACCTGGCAGAAGTCAGGGAGAGGAACTCATGGGTGTTGAATGAATGGATGGATGGATGATGAATGAATGGATGAATAAATGCATATTTTATTATTTCCTTTGTCCAGACCAATCTCCCGGGCTTAATACTCTTTGTGTCTCTAGCTTGAAAATCCCTGCTGTCCAATACCACACCAGGGCACAGAGTACAAATCTCAGACACTTCATATGAGAAAAAGAAGGTTAAAATATCTCAATAATTTTTATATCAATCACATGTTGAAATAATATTTTGGCTATATTGTGTCAAATAAAATATATTACTAAAATTAATTTCACCTGTCTATTTTTACTTTTTAAATGCAATCACCAGAAGAATTTAAATTACACATGTGGTTCACATTGTATTTATTAGACTGCCATGATTTCAATGCGTCTCTTGCTGGTTCCCTGCCCTGTCAGAGCCCTAGGGCTCTGCAAAGCATACAGCCCAGCTCTACCCTCCTGACAGGCCGACTTCTGGGCCTGAGAATGGGGTCCACTGGTCAGAGGCCTCATCGTTGTGCTAGACTGGGAGCTTATCAGTGCTAGTGAAGAAACAGGCAGGGAGGACACCCGATGATCCAAGGCCACCAGCTGGAATGCAAATCTGAGTAGGGGTCAGGAGTGGGAGGGAACCAGCAAGCATGACATGGAGGAAAGAGGCCAGCAGAAGGATCATGTACCCACTGTGTGTCAGGAGCATTATTTGTGCCATTCCACTTAATCCTCTTGACATTTTCTGGGGTAGATGATATTATCTCTATTTTGCGTCAGGAAACTGAGGCTCTGACAAGGTTAATGAAGCCAGCCGAGGTCATGAGTTTAGTATGTGGCAGAGCCATGAGTCAAATAAAATTTATTGGACATCAAAGTCTGGACTCTTAACCTCTAGCTTGTCCCACGTGGTGGTTTCAGAGTCTGGGAGGTGGGACTTGGGTTTGGGTGTTCCATCCATGGGAAGGGAAGGGATGAGCTTCAAAGGTCAAAGTGATGACGGGGATAGGATGAATGTTCTCAGAAAACAATCTGAGTCCCTCTGTGAATCTGAGCTTACAAACAGCCCCTGCCACTTATGGGGAGAAGGCTGACGGGCTTCACCATGGCTGCCCAGCAGTGAGTGGTGGGGCTGGACCTAGAGGCCAAGACTCCTAGGCCATGATTGCTTTTGCGATACAGACGATGACCCGTTTCCACTGGGCTGCTGAAGTCCAGATACAGTAAGGCAGCTGGCTCAAAACAGAGCCCTTGGGTTTCAGATGCCAAGGCCCTGGGCTCTGGGGAACATGAGGAAGCCTGAGACCATTTTATTGCCACTTGCTATGTAATTAATGACTTAATGACCTTTTGGGAAGCAAAGGAGCCATTAATGGCCTCTGAGAGCATGACCCCAGCTGAGAGCTGAGTCTCTGTGCCCTGCAGGTTCGGGTGGGTGTAGTCATCACCCTGACCTTTGCCTGCTTTGAAGCTTCAGTCTTCCTGGCCCCTTCCTCTCCTGGGCCTGGTGGATCTCCATCGAGGACCTCTGCCTAAACCACACACGGCCCACTGCATCAGGGAGGTAGATGGAACTCACTGAAGGAGCCAGGGCATCCAACCCATGGCAGCCTGTAGGACCTATCCCTTCTGCTCTAGGATGGATTTTTGGCTACAATCACTTTCAGCTTTCTTTTTTTTTTTTTTCTTACTTTCAGCTTTCCGGCCGTGTTCCTAAGTAATGCTTTTGATGATTTCTACCAAAATGGCACAGGCTTGTTATAAAAATTCAAACAGCACAGACATCTGCATAGAAGAAAGTAATCACTAACCCCACATCCTACCACCCAGAAATAACCAACATGAATATTTGCTGAACATCAGTCCTGACATATCTCTAAGCAGAGATACAAATAGAACGGTAGATAGATGAGAGACAAGCAGAAAGAATTATCTAAGGACGGGATCATATATGACATGCTTTTAAAATATAGAAATGTTAAGTTTATGTGTACTTACCTATAACAGGAATTAAAATGAAAATAAGACTGAAGGCATGATTGTATCTTGGGTAAATGTTTCTTACCCACAGGAGACATTTGTACCTATAAACTGCCTCTATATATAAGAAAATGAATTATTTTTCAAAATCATTTTTAAAAGGTTGTAGTCATTGATTTTTTTAAAATTATGCTTTCATTAGAGACAGTGCGGCTGATTCTGTTATGAAAGACGAAATGACAAGCACCCTATACCTCGTCCTTCCACATCTCCCACATCCTGATTTTTGTTGCTTGCACAATTTTCATTTTGCTGGGAGTCTTAAATGTTTATATTCTGCAACTCTATTTTTAACCGGATATAATGCTCACCACCCATCCTTTCTTTGGCTTCATTACTTTCAAGTTCTTTAGCTTGAATCGTTCATGGCTTTTTGCCTCTAATGGTCAGATCTTCAAGACAGGCTCTCACGTCTGAAGATACCTTTTGTCTTTAGACTTAACTGGTGTACTATCTGTGGGTCATGCTTTCTGTCCCTCGGGATTTTGTGATCATTACTTCCTGGTCTTCTGGCAGCGAATGTGGAGAAGTCTGAGGCTAACCTGAGTTTTCCCTCTTGTAATGACTTGTTGGGGGTTTTTTTCCACCTGAATGCCTGAACAATTCTTCATGCTTTGAAGTTCAGTAACTTAAACAGGATGTGTCTCGGTGTTGACCATTCTCAATCTATTTTTTCTGGAATGCCATGTGCCCTTTGTCTCAGTAAACTCAGTCCCTTATTTATTTAAAGGGAAGCTTTTCTGTACAATAGTCCTAAACAGGGACATCTGGGTGGTTCAGTCCTTTAAGCGTCTGCTTTCAGCTCAGGTCATGATTTCAGGGTCCTGGGATCGAGTCCCTCATCAGACTTCTTAGAGGGGAATCTGCTTCTCTCTCTCCCTCTGCACCTCACCCCTCCTTGCTCACTTGCTCTCTCTCTCTAACAAATAAGTAAAGTCTTTTAAAAAATAACCCTAAATATCTTTTCTATTTCTTTTGTATAGTTCGCTACTTTAGAGATATTAATTATTCTTATATTAGCTGATCTTCACTTGTTTCTTTTTTCTCCTCCAAACCTATTATCTTCTCTCTAATTGTTTTTAATCTGTCTTTTTCTTTGTGTTGATTACGATGGGTTCAAGCCTTTCCTTTGTGCCATCCTATTTTTAGTCTTCTGTGTTGTTGTTTCTAAATCATTCATTAGATTAGTACTTATATTTAGTTCTCACTCTGTTTTCCTAACCCTGCAACCTTTTCTCATCTCATTCAGTTTTATTATCATCTAGCCTTTAAATGTTGCATTAACATGCTCCCCAAACATGAAGCACTAGCGAAACTTTGTTTCTGTTTTTAGCTTATATTTTCTTCCAGGAGGGATTCTTCACCTATCTTTTTCATGCTGTGTTCCTTTCTGTCTCCCTTCCCCCATCATAGATTTTCAGAGTTGCTGTGCTATTTCTTTTTCATATTGCTTATGCTAACGTGAGCAGCCCTATCCACACCCTCTATTAGCTTTGATATAAAACGGATGAATCACATTAGTCCTGTATGGCTCCCTGGATTGCCTCATGTATGTAAATCTTGCCCTCGTGCCTGCGGCATCCCAGAGACAAGGACCACGCTTCATTCTTCTCTGTTCCCTGCTCTACTCCTGGACCTGGGCACACACAGCTGGATGTCTGAGCTCTGACTAGAATGATGAGGGGTTGGCGCTCTATTAAGTTCTCAAGTCCTGAAAGAGTGTTTTATACTGACAGAGGATTCCCCATGGCGGTTCTGAAAGTTTACTGGGGACAAAACTAGAAAAAATGTGTTTAAATTATAGCAAGAGAAATTGAGGTTACTCACAAAACATAGCCTGCTAATTTCCAAGAGTTTGCCTGCCACTAATTAATTTCATAGGAGCAAAAATCTTAGGTTTATTTCAGTGTGGCATTTGGGATTTGGTTTATCCCACCCTCACTAGGAGCAGAGTTTTCTTTGCAAATTCCTCCACCCAGATCCACCCTGTCGGGAAAGGCTTTCTTGAGTAATTCCAACAAAAGCCACCATTTCTTAAATACCTACTCTGTGTCAGGCACTTTACACTTAACTTTACACTTAATCCTCTCAAAACTATCTTGCAAGTGAGCTTTCATTAGTTTCCTTTTATAGATGAGAAAACTGAAGTTCAGAGAAGTTAGATAACTAGTCGGATGAACTTCTGAGTCAAGAGCACAAAGCCACACAGTCCAGCCCCAAAGTCTATGCTCTTCCCCTGCCTCCCAGGTTGGCTTTCAAGAAGTATGAGTGGAAAAAAAAAGAAGAAGAAGAAGTGTGAGTAGGTTTAGAAGAAGCAAGAGAAATATGACGGGACTTGGAAGATAGAAAAACCAAACACGTATTTTAGACAACGGGAACAAATGGAATGAAATGAGAGAGTTAGAGTGAGTGGAGGGTCTGGGTAGAGACCCAAAGGAAATGAAAGCAGGGACCTTTACAGACATTTGCACACAGAATGGTGTTATCCACAATCCACAATCCAAAAGTGGAAGCAACTCGTGTCCATCCACAGATGCACGGCTAAACAGAAGGTAGTATATACATACAACAGAATGTTACTAACCCTTAGGAAGGAAGGAAATTCCAATACCTGCTCCAAAACTCCAAAACCTGCTCCTAGAACACTTTATGCTAACTGAAACAAACCAATCACAAAAGGACGAAAGTCGTGTGATTCCACTTACAGGACCCAGCAGTAGAAGGATGGTTACAGGGATGAGGGGAGTTGCGGGGGAGAGGGAGTTAGTGTTTAATGGGCACAGAGTCTCTGTTTGGGATGATGAAGTGGTTCAGGACATGGACAATGTTGATGGTTGCACAAGAAATGGTGCATTTCCTGCCATTGATCTGCACATTTAAAAACGGTTGAAGTGGTAAATTTTATGTTATGTATATTTTATTGGGATCTTATAATACAAAATATTAGCTGGACCTGAAGGTCTCTTTAAAACTCAGATTCCTAGGCCTGGCCCCAGACTTGGGTGGGTTCCTAAAATGTGCCTTTTTAAAAGAAGGACTTCCAGACGATTCTTGAGCCCTCTAGTTGAAGAAGTATTGGCTAAAGCAGATCAGAACAAAGAGACTTGATTAATAACAAGAAATTGGGCAGCTGGAGGAGTCTGTGGAATGACCAGTGTCTTTCCAAGGCCAGGAGGCTCTGTCCAGGAGCCTTGGGAAATCTGCACCATTTTCCTCTTTCTGTGGGTGCAGGACCATCTCCTTGGAAGCCTGGTGTCTCCACTGAAAGCCCATCTTCCCTGGAGAGACCTGAGCCAGCAGCCTCAGAAGTAGAAGCTCCATGATAGGGTTGGGACCTGACATCACTGACAGAGCTCTTCCTTTAGAATGGGAGGCTCTGGGACAAGAGGGGCCTAACAGATCATCGGGTCCTTCCTCCCATCCCTGTCAGACCCCCCTGTACTCTCCTGTACCCCCAAGTCTGGATCCCAGGATGATTCATTATTCACAGAGGTTTATCCCCAGGGAAGGGTCCGTAGAAAGCGTCTGGGAGAGGGTACACAAGGGCTGGGATCCAGAGCGTGTGGCCTCACCTGGTAAATGGGGGCACTGTCATCATTGTTTTTATTTTCCATGGACCGGGCCCCTCCCCTGCCCAAAACAGTCCATTATTGGTTGTCATGGATCCCAACAGGAGGACGTTGCAAGGTCATGGGGATCAGGAGCTAGGAGTCCCCCGAGACCCTCATTTCTTCCCTCTGCTCATCCCTGTGTGTCTTTCTGTGTACTGAGGTTCTCTGCTTGCAGATCAGCCCCATGGGCACAAATGGGTCCCCACCACCCAGAGAAGCTCACTGTCGGGGCTACTGTGTTTGGAGCAGATGAGCTGAGGCTGAACCAATCGGTCACAGCCCTGGGGGCAGAGCTGCATCACAGCTTCTCAGCAGGGTGTCTGGGAGCACCCCCCCCCCACCGCCCCACTGCCCACAGCTGCGTCACCCACGTGAATTGCAGGGAGGAGGTATTCTCACAAGAGGGCTGGAACTTCCATGGTCCCAGTACTCACCTGTGGCTCCTAGGTGCATTTGCATGGCACATAAGGGCCCCCAAGAGCGGTCCGACCTCCACCCCAACCCCCATGTCTCCCCACACTGTGCCCACATCCCTGTCTTTCTGTGCTCTTCCTGCCTACAAAAATCAGAGTAAGGAAGAAGCCGTGCTGGGTCCCAAACCAGTCCTTCCTTCTATCTCAGCCCTTCCTCTATCCCAGGTTGCCAGGAGTTTTGTGGGTAATGTCCCTGGGTTTCAAATCTTTCCTGATGTAATTCAGAGGATTTTTTTTCTTCTTACTTTCCCTGTAGTTCTTCTGTGATTAGGCAAATCCAAAAGGCTTATTGCCCAGGGAAGAATATAGAAGAGCAGGTGATGTACAGAAGCTCCCACCCAATAGGGAGAGAAAGGAGAAAACCCTTCTGTGGTCTGGGAGAGAGAGCAGGGCAGGGGAACACTAGAACCCACCTTCAGGCTCAAGACAGGGGAAGGAAGAAGGGCAGGTTAAGGTTGTGAACACATAGAGAGGTTTGGTGGGGATCCCCACGCAGGAGTCTTGCTCTGAGCTTATAGGCCAGAAAACAGCAAGCCTGTCGGGAAAACCTAATGATCCCCTTGGGGCCACATCTGAAAAGGGACAGGGCAGCAGATTAGAATGACCAAGGAGGTATCTAGAGAAATGGTCCTGCGTTCTTGCCCCCTGGCTCCCCAGCACCTTTATGAAGCACGTGGGACACCCAGAAGGTCAAAGGATCTGATGGTCTGGGCTGGAAGACATGCTGAGGAGTCATGGCTAGAGGGGGCAAAGCAGCCAGAGGGCAGTGGGCCGTCTACCCAAGCTGGGATGGATGGATGTCACGGGCAGCACCCAAGGCATCTTCAGGGCCAGTGGGAGCTGGCATGGACTGGGATCTGGCCAGCAGGGGAGATGGCCATGTTCCTCGGGAGAAACCGAGGGCTTGGCCTCAGACAGGGCAGAAGGAGCTTCGAACGGAAGTCAGAGGGCTGTGTACACATCCTCACTCTCCAGAATCTCAAAAGTGCTTCTGGGGCACCCTGGAAATGGACAGGAGCAGCTGTAGCCCTGATGGGGAGTTTTGATTTTGAATGGCTTAATTCCCCAAATAACTGTGAATGAATACAGAAGAGGTTATTCTAAATAAATACCCCATTTACCTGAAATGGGCAGTTTGGTTGGTTTTCTGTTACGGGTTTCCCACCAGCATCAAAACCCAAAATGGGGACTTGGAACTTCATAGGATCAGGCATACAACAATCAGCTGATTTCCTTCTTTCCTTTTTTGCACATTTAAGTATATTATGCACACATTACTCATTGGCAAACCTTCACTTTCATACCTAGAAACTGAGAAATATCTTCATCAGGGTCGGAGACCCCCAGAGGCCCAGAGCATGGTGCAGGGCGGCTCTGGCCTCCCACAGGACTGGGCTGGGCATCAGCGCTCAGTCAGGGATCTCCCGGGGCCCTGGCTCTGGCTTCCAGCGGGCTGCTGTTCCATGGCCAGTTGGGGCGAGTAACGCCTCTCCTATTGTCAGACCAATGATGACGGTATAATCAGCACAAACAGCAATTAGGGTAATTGTTCTGTTTAGACAAAACCAGACTTCACTTCATGGGTCGGGAGACAGTCGGCACCTGGCAGCCTCTCCGGGGGAGGGCACACTCACTGCGGCTTCTGGCTTGTCATGGTGCCCACCCTGCCAGGTGCTCGAGCTAGGGGAGAGGGTGGGATGCGGAGATGGGGTGAGGATGGGGTGAGGAGAGGAAAAGCTGCTATGGGGAAGCCCTGTTATCTAGGCCTGGGAGGGTGGTGTGGGAGCCCAGAGCCCGCCCCCAGCATCCAGTGGCACTGTGCTCCCCGCTGCCTGCTTACACCCACAAACTGCTTCACCCCAAGACTGACCGCGGCTCCCTCCAAACCCACGTACCTTCAGGCGGCAGGCAGTTTCCCAAGAGAAATGAAATGCAGATCCCCCTGCCTGAGCCAACTGGCCTCCCTCCTGCCCAAACCCCCGAACTCTAGGCCTCCCTTGGGCTCCCCAGCTGTTCCCAGTGGACCCCTTACACTGTTGGGATCTGGAGGAGGAGGTGGTCCCACCTCAGGGCAGTAGGGAAGCAGAGGAAGTTGGATGGGACCTGGAGGGACTTTGGGGACTAACTGGACGTTTTATCATGACCT
Organism: Taxidea taxus jeffersonii; assembly: GCA_003697995.1. Taxonomy (NCBI): domain Eukaryota; kingdom Metazoa; phylum Chordata; class Mammalia; order Carnivora; family Mustelidae; genus Taxidea; species Taxidea taxus. The sequence goes on along the minus strand of RCUC01147135.1, from coordinate 3,297 downwards.
GCAGGTTGGACTCCAAAATAGGAGGGGACAGAACAGGTGAGGATGGACGCAACAGACCCCCCAATTGTTCCCATCCTGGAAATGGGAGAAGGGTCAGGAGGAGGAAGGAGGACCCACGATCTTTGTGCGGGCTCTTCTACACTGTTGCTCTTCTCAATGATCTTCTCTTATTTCATGCTGATAATGAGCCCGTGAGGTGGTTGCTTTTCCCCCATTTCACGGGCTCAGAGAAATGAAGTGTTTGCCTAAGAGGGCCTTAGTTGTGACAAGTGCTGGTCTTAAGCTGAGTCGCTTGGCTCCAAATAGCAAGTCTTAATCATAGTTTTGCTGATCTTTTTAAAAAGCTTTATTTGTACATCACTTTAGAGCTTATAAAGTGTGCTGGCACCAAACAGGAAGTCGGGGTCTTCAGGCAGCACCCTAGGGAAGGCAGTGACAGAGGCAGCGGCGTTTGACAGATCACGGGTAGGTGATCGGTCCTGAGACTTATTACTTCCAAGGATGCGCTCCAAGGACCAACGGCATTGGCGTCACCTGGTTGCTTGCTAGCAAAGCAGGACATCAGACCCCACCCCAGACCTGCCGAATCAGAATCTGCATTTTAATAAGATCCCTAGGTGATTCAGTGCCCATTAAGACTGGAGAAGTAGTGACTTTGAGCATCTGCTCCAACCCCCTCACTTTACAAGCAGGGAACCTGAAACCCAGGGAGGGTAAACAACTTGTCCAAAGCTACACAGCAAGTTGGTGGCCAAGCCAGGCCCAGAACTCTGCTTTGGACCAGGTAGAGTGAGGTGGTGAGGAAGGGCAGTGTGTAGGCTCTTTCTACCCCACCATCCATCTTCTCGGGCCCCACTCAGTTCCCATTGCCCACAAAGCTGGGGAGACTGGCCGAGCCCCACTCTGGCCATCTCAAAGAAGGTACAGTGAATCCTGAGGACTTTTCTGGGAAAAAAAAAGAGCTAAGCTTCTTGTTGAAGCCTGGTAGATATAACCAAGGAGGGAGCCAGCCAGACCTTCAGAAACCAGTCCTTGCCCAGTAGGCCTGTGCTTCTCTCTTCCTGAGCAGGACCTCAGTTTACCCATCTCAGAAGGGAGTATCAGGGGGCCTCCCAAGGCTCATAAAGCTGCCCGAGCTTTCAGAATGAAAGCCCTGTGGAAAGACAAAGTCCCATTATGTCTTCTTGTGTTTAATTGTGGCTGCGTTACGTGGACTGCCTAAAGACACCCCATTAAGTGGGAAGTATGAAAATGATGGGCCGCCTGGGCTGAGAGGTTGGCAGTTATGAGAGGCTGGGCCCTTCTGACTTCCTGGCACAGGCATAACTGGCTTCATAAATTCTTCCCGGGGGAGAGGTGACGTCGTCCAAGGCAGCTTCTCTTTTCCCAGAGCCGCTGGGACATCCATCTGTCCTTGGCATGGAGTGAAACCAAACAAAAAGTTGGTGGCAAAGGGGGCGGAGCAGAGGAGTGAGAGGTCGGCTGTCCTGGGCTGAGTGGGAGCCAGCCAGTCCCTGCATGGTGCTATTGCTAAGGGACTGTGTCATTCCGCTGTGTCCCCCGCCCACCCCAGCCCCCACGTGGCCCAGGGCTGGTCTTGGGTCTCACCTGTCCGCCAAGCCACGTGCTGAGTTGGTTTGCTAAGAGAGGCTGACAGCTCACGTCAGGTGACTGACAGTTTCAAGTTAGTGTCTGTTTCCTAGGGCGGCCACACAAATCACCACAAACAACAGAAATTTTTTCCCTGTAGTTCTGGAAGCCAAAATCTAGAATCAAAGTAGTTCCTTCTGGAGGCTCTGAGAGAGAATCTACTCCACCCTTATTCCAACTTCTGGTGTCCCTTGGCTGTGCCAACGTCTCTCTAGGCTCTGCCTCTGTCTTCACATGGCCTTCTACTCTGTCTCAAATCTCCCCTGCCTTTCTCTTGGAAGGACACTTGTCATTGGGTTTCAGCTAAATCTATGATAATCTCATCTCAAGATTCTTCACCTAATGATATCCGCAGGGACCCTTTTTCTAAGTGAGGTCACGTTCATGGGTTCTGGGAATTAAAAAGTGGACATAGCTCTCTGGGGGGAGGCCATCATCCAACCCACTACAGTGTCCCCCCAAAGACTGTACTTTGGCAGCTGTCTCTGCCCCAGAAGGGTCTTGTGGTATGTGTGACACAATGTGGGGTTGTAGGAAGGATCTCTGAGACTCAGCTCTGCCACTCACGAGCAGCAGCTCCGGGCAGGTCACGCAGCCTCTGTGAGTCTCAGTCTTGTCATCCTTAGAGTGGGGCGACAAGACGGTTGACTACTCCTCTGGAGGAATGGATGGGCAGTTCCCAAGAGGCAAAGGACAGAAAACCACTTTGTAGAGAACCAGATAGCTGTGAAGAGTTATCATGATTCCACTTGCAAATGAGAGCAGATGCAAAACCCAGCCATGCCAGCAAGTAATCAGAAGTATTCACTCTTTCTGAGTCATCTCATGATTTCCCTTCGCTACACTAAGAGCAAAAACTCTTTGTTCTGGACTACAAAGTTGCCTTCCACAGTTCTGTGCTGTCCATTATTGCCTGTTTTCCAGAAGGTCTCCAAATCCTGTCTCTGCTTTCACATTGCCCACCCTCTCCAGGCCTAGCCTCACCCCTAGCCGCAGTGCTGGACTGTGAACGGGAGTCCGGAAGTCGCCAGGGGAGTCTTGCACTGAACCCTCTTGCCAACCCAATCCCAGTGATTCCTGCTTGGCTCACTGATTTCCCAGACGTGGGGGTGGGATATGGAAGAAATAATCCCAAGAGGCCCCCCAGGGTCTTTCTTGGGGCAGGAGGGGCTCGCAGGCAGACTGTCAAGGTCCAGGACTGGCAGGTGCAAAGCATGTCTACAGTCTCCTTGGAAAGGAGTGAGGGGTACATATTCCCTGGCCTGGCCACCCTGCCCCTTCATCTTTGGCACCTGTGGCAGCCAGTGGACAGCTAAGACCCGAGACAGTCAGAGGGTCCAGGTGTCATGTGACCGACCTCACAATTCCTCAAGAGTGCTTTGCCAAAATGGGCCCAGGTCCAGCCCCAGCTCCAGCAGGACCCAAAGTCAAGGCCTCTGGCATGATACAACCTGGAATGAGGGTAGGGGTAGGTGGGAGCAAAAGAGTGCTGAAAGGGGATGTCTGGTCACAGGGATGTTAAGAGAGCACACAGATGGAATGTAGACCAACAGGACAAATGTTTACTGAGCCATTGCAATATTCAGGGCCCGGCAGGAGGCTTGCAGGTGATGCAAAGAGTTTACAGCAGGGTGGGGGGGGGGGGGG
>ML105985.1:46156-66831 GCA_003697995.1 Taxidea taxus jeffersonii | reverse complement strand
AAAAAAAAACCTGGCAATGTGTACACATTCTGATACATCAACAGATACCAGAAATCACCAGGCTTGGAAGTAATTAGCTTAGTGTATGTGCTCTGAGCAATTAGGATTCTCTCAGGAGGGACGAGGCACACTTGGCCACATTATAGTTAACCTTTTCTTGTTTCCTTGATCGAGCCAGCCTGTCAGACAGATGGGCTTGCCTGGATTTTACCTGGCTCTTTCTTGCAGTCTCAAGGAGAATTTTTGTATGTTTATTTTGCTGATAAGGGTTTCCCCTTCCCCATACTGTTTATTTACTCACTTTCATCTTGAATTTAAATTGCTTCCCTCCACCAAGGGGGCATTTCCATAAAACTTACAGTTTCCGCATGCGGTGCTTGTGCTGGTCCTGTCAGAAGTATGACCAGTAAGTGTTGTCCATCAAATTCAAGACACAAGGACACACCACACTAGTTTTAGGCTCTGTGTGGATTAAGGACGTTTTCTCAGATGTAGTTGGGGACTGACATGCAGCTGGTCCCCCCACCGTGGTTTTAGGTGGGGCTGGTCCCCAGGACCGTCACCAGGGCACAGCGCCATCCTCCTGCTGCTGTGAGAGCGGAGTCTGCAGGACACTCTGTAGATCTCGTCCTGCCCCTCGTAGGACTTGTCTTTCTTTCTTGCTCTTTCCTTCGTCTCATCTTTCTTTTTCGAGTGTGTGTGTGTGTGTGTGTGTTTCTTGTGCATTTCTCAGCACTCGACTCTCCATTTCTGCAAAATCCAAGCGAACAGCGAGCACACACAGAGCTCCCTCGCGTAGCGCCCGAGAGGGGCCGTCAAGCCAATGAGATGAAATACCGGCCGGACTCCCCGCTCCTTCTCCAGACAAATAATGATACATAAAAATCAGCCCCTTCATCAAGCCGCTCGTCTGGTGACCCCTAGCATCAATCACGGGCGTTTCCGTATCAGCCCCACGGACAAGCTGCGGTCGGCCCGCTCTCCTGTGCAGATGCATGAATAATGCAAGCGCCTTTGTTATGTTTCACGGTATGTTCGTGGAGATTCTAAATGCTGCCGGTATGTCTCTGCAAATTAATATGCTGAGGTAAAAACAGAATGGAATGATTAAAATGCCATTAAAATGATCTATAAATCTATCAGTCTACGAAAGGGCAGCCCGCATATTACATTATCTGCACAATCTAAGTGGGAATAATTAGTCTCACTCCAATTAAACCTTGAGTTATGTGTATGGGGTAGAGGCAGTCTGTATCTCGGTGTTTCTTAAAGGACCATAAAAGGCTAGAAGAGTCACAGAACAGAAGCTTTGCCGCAGAACATGACTATTTAGAGGTCACTAGAATCTGAAAGACGTAGCAGCCGCTGGTGAGCCCCCGAAAAGCCGCTCTATCACACCCAGTAGCTAAGCATGGCAGTTTTGGATCCTGATTTCTGGCTCAGAGCGTGGCCTTTCAGGGCAGCTGAAGGTTCCGGCCGCAGAGGGAGCAGCCTGAGCTCTCCGACAGCAGGGGTTCTGCTGGTTGGTCGTGGTTTTCCCCGTGCTGGTCCCGTGAGGTAGAACGACCTCGGCGCAGAATCTCTGCGGGTCTTCGGAGGTTCCGGATTCGTGGAGAACCAGAGCTCACCGAAGGCACCCCTCTTTTTCCCCGGTGTCTCGCGGAGACGGCACCGGTGCCGGAAAGCAGGGGTTCTGGGCAAGGCAGGTGAGCGGGATGGCAGGGTGGGGCGAGGGAGGCCCTGGGGACCAAAGGGGCTGGAATCCACATGTCGTCACCACCTGTGGACCCTTCGCTTCCCTGAACCCCTGTTTCTCAACGAACGGGAGTTCCTTTTCTTCCCACTGGTTTGTTCTCAGTCACGGTGTTCTCAGCTACGGATTCGTAGCAGGAGGCCTAGAGTGCCGCAGTTGACACGTCGTGATGACGGATGATGCCCACATTTGTGGCGAAATCACTGAAGTTCTTCGTGGTTGGGTTTCGTAAATGGGATAGTGCTCGGGCTGGAGCAGAACCTCAGGAGCGCGTGGCCACAGCCACGTTTGCTGACTCACCACATCTCTTCATCTGATCTACACACTTGTCTTAGCTCTGTCCCCACATTTGTTTGTGTTGATAAAATGTCTCTGAATTGACAATTCATATACTTTGTAATGGAGGCTTTAGATCTCAGTGCTCCGTGGCGGTAAAGGGCACACAACAGGGTGTTTACCGTGTTCACAGCTGTTGCTTGTCCAATCCCGTCCTGTTCAGCATATTCGCATGGTTGTGGGATGGCTCTATAGACCTTACTTGTCCTGCCAGATTGAACCTCTGTCCCCACTAGACGCCGGTTTTCCCATCCTCCTCCCCTCGTCCTTTGCAACCGACTTGCTACAGTTTCAGCTCCTTCAGATTCTTCATTTCCGTGGAATTACACAGCATTTGCCTCTTTGTGTCTGCCTCATTTCAGTCAGCATGACGTCCTCTAGGTTTACCTGTGGGGTCACAGATGGCAGGAGTTCCTCCTTCTTTAAGGCAGCATAATATTCCACCACACCTACACGCACATCGTCCTCACGCAGTTGCCCTTTGCTGGACGTTTGGTTTGCTTTCGTATCTTGGCTATTGTGAGTCACGGCCTGAGGGACGTGGTGGGGAGACGCCTCCTTGAGATCCTAATTTAAATTCTTTTGAGTAAGTACCCAGAAGTGGAATCGCTAGGTCATAGGTGGCTCTCCTTTGAACTCTTTGAGGAAGCTCCGTACTGTTTTCCAGGGTGGCTGCACGTGTTTGCCTTCCCAACAACGCGCAAGAGCTCCCCTTTCTCCGCATTTGTCACCAGCCTGGTTCTCTTCTGCCCCTTTGATAGTGGCTCTCCCCGTAAGCAGCTCCATCTCCACGTTATAAAAACACCCAGATTCACGTCCAGCCGCAGTGCGGGGAGGGCGCTGGTTTGCTGCGAGGAGAGAAGGCCCCTTAGCATCTAGCGAGGTGGGCGTGGTGAGTGCGGGTCTCGGTGGGCTCGGCTGATGGTTCCTCGGAGCGTCCCTCAGGGACCCATCTCTTCTCTCCGTCCTTACGCAAGAAGCTGTGAAGCACAGAAAGTGGCTCTCGGAGCTGCCATGGGGCATGTACTCAGCGGTAGGCGTGAAGGTGCTGCAGAAATCATGGCGCCCCGGGAGCAAACGTGATGGGAATCTCTAACAAAGGTCTCCTGACTTATGGATGTGTAGGGTGTAATAAAGTTCTTTAATTACAGATAGAGGTTGACGTGGTCCTGCCATGGGTTCATGCTGTGATGCCCTCCCTACCTCACGCTGTGGGGTGATCAAAAGCCGAGATCGGAGGCACCCGCTTTCCTTCCGGAAAGTCAGGGTGTAATGTGTGTGCTCCCTCCTGGCAGCCCTGACCCTCCGTGCAGTCAACTCCACATTTTAGCAGCTGCTCCTCACAGGACACTTTTCTTGCTGGCAAATTCTGTCCAGTCAGGGATACATGTACCTACAAGTAAGGTATGGCAAAACTTACCTTTGCTTAAAATATAGTTTTACTTCTCTCACATATCAAGGAGGTGTGAGGAAGCCAACAAAAAAGATAGTTTAAAAAATACTCCTTAAGGACTGGTAAATTAAGCCATGTGATGCAAGGTAAACCCTAGATCAAAGAAAAACTGAAACTGAGATTTCCTGCCATAAAGCACACTTGATATCAAATCAATGGAAATCACCAAAAACTATACTCAGGGGAAAGTATACCCCTAAAATTGCATCACCAGTAAAAAAAAATCCCCTGTAGAAGGACTTAATATCAATCTTGATAAATTTAATAAAGGAATAGCAAAATAACTAAAAGATTAGGAAAGGGGAATTACTAATTGAAAAACTCAAATTAATGAAATGGAGAAAACATTGTGGGAAGAATAATTTCCTGTCCTTTAAAATTATGGACTTAGATAAACTTTTCAAAGGCTGGTTAAGGAGAGAAAATGAGCAAAAATGTTTAAAATTAATAATGAGAAATCATAATATTAGGTCCGGTCTGAAATGGAAAACTTAATTAAATATTATATGTGGATCTATTGAAATAATCTTGCTGGAGTCTTTTGGGTTATCCACATAGAGCGTCATGTCACCTGTGAAGAGTGAGACTTTGACTTCTACTTTGCAGAATCAGATGCCTTTCATTTTTATTGTCTGATTGCAGAGGCTAAGGCTTCTAGTATTGTGTTGAACGACAGTGGTGACAGTGGACATCCTTGTCATGTTCCTGGCCTTAAGGGAAAAGTTCTCAGTTTTTCCAGATTGAGGATAATATTTGCTGTGGGCTTTTTGTAGCTGGCTTTTATGATAGGGACGTACACGACAGAGAGTTTTTATCAAGAAAGGATACTGCAGACGTTGGCGAGGATACAGAGAAAGGGGAACCCTCTTACACTGGGGGAGGGAATGCAAGCTGGTGCAGCCACTCTGGAAAGCAGTATGGAGAGTGCTCCATGCTGCCCTATGACCCAGCATTTGCATTACTAGGTATTTACCCCCAAAATACAGATGTGGTGAAAAGAAGGGGTACCTGCACCCCAGTGTTCATAGCAGTAATGTCCACAATAGCCAAACTGTGGAAGGAGCTGAGATGCCCTTTACCAGACAAACGGATAAAGAAGATGTGGTCCATATAAGCTATGGAATATTCTGAACCATCAGAAAGTATGAATATCTACCATTTGCATCGACATGGATGGAACTGGAGGGGATTACGCTAAGCGAAGTAAGTCAAGCAGAGAGAGTCCATTATCATATGGTTTCACTCATACGAGGAATGTAAGGAACAGCGTGGAGGACCACAGAGGAAGGGAGGGACAACTGTAGGGGGAGAAATCAGAGAGGGAGACGAACCAGGAGAGACTCTGGACTCCGGGAAACAAACCGAGGGTCGCAGAAGGGAGGGGTGAGGGGATGGGGTGACTGGGGGATGGGCATTAAGGAGGGCACGTGTGGGGTGAGCACTGGGTGTTCTACGCAACTAATGAATCCCTGAACTACATATGCTGGCTAACTGAACATAATAAAAAAAACTAGGAGAAGCAAAAACAAAAACAAAAAGAAAAAATGAATTTCATCTAAGCAGGAAAAACACTAAGAGAATTTCAATTAAAACCAGGAATTATACTAGTCCTGTCATGACTGACGTTATTATTTAAGGAAATTTTCTAACAACAGCAACAAAACGAGGTGAAACCATTCAAACTGAAATAAGACAAGAGATGTTACACCATCTACTTGTGCTGATTTTATAATTTTATGTGTAACATACTCAAGAGGGTCTTGTTAAAAATAAACTAGAATCAAGATATGTCAGGCTCTTTGTATTCAAAATAAATATGCACATATCAATAGCATTTCTTTAAACTAAACGTCTGGAGACAGAAATGGGGAAAAATCATCCAACTTACAATAGAATTAACAACCATATTTAGTAATAAGTCTATGTAAACCAGAGGGACTTGATAAAGAAAATTTTAAATTTAGAAGAAAACTTCAAAAAGAGGTCTGACAAAATTTAAAGATGTATTCCTTCAATTCTTGGAAGGGAAGAATGAAAGATTTACTGTAATAAAACACCAATTATTTTCATATACAAATGGAACTTCATTGGAAAAATATCTCTTCACGTCCTTTGCCCATTTTTTTTTAATTGAACTATTTGTTTTTTTTAGCCATTAAGTTGCAAGAGCTCCTTTTACATTTTAGATAGTAACTTCTTATCAGATATATGATTTGCAGATAAAAATGCTCAGCATCACTGACCATCGGGAAATGCAAATCAGAACTGTCAGAAAGGCTAGCATCAGGAACACGAGAAACAACATATGCTGGCGAGGATGTGGAGAAAGGGGAGGCCCCCTGCACTGTTGGTGGGGATGCAAGTTGGTGCAGCCGCTCTGGAGAACAGTTCTGGAAGTTTCTTGAAAAGTTAAAAAATAGAACTACCATATGTATATGATCCAGCAAACCCTCTTCTGGGAGTATATCCAAAGAAAACAAAAACACCAAATTGAAAAAATTCCATATTCACTGCTGCATTATTTACAATAGCCGAGCTATGGGGGCAGCCCAAGTGTCCATCACAGGACGAAGGGATAAAGAAGATGTGGTGCACATATACAATGGAATACTATTCAGTCATAAAAATAAGAACATCTTGCCCTTTGCAACAACTTGGATGGATCTTGAGGGCATTATGCTGTGTGAAATAAGTCAGAGAAAGACAAAAATAATGCATGGTATCAATTATATGTGGAACCTGAAAAACAAAACCAAGCAAAACCTTCGTGGAAACAGAGTAGAGAAGTGGTGGCCAGGGGCTGGGGTTGAGGGAAATGGGGAGATGGATTAAACTGGAACAAGAAAGAAAAAAAATCAATTCTTCCAAAATTCCCCTATGTGTAAGTCAGTTCCAAAAGAAGCTCTGTCAGGACTTTTCGAGAAAATGAAATACTTCAGAACTGCCAAGAAGGAATGAAACTATGCAGGAGTCGAGGTAAGAGGAAGGAAACTTGTGTGACCAGAACAAGCACAGTTGGTGTAATCTCATCAACATGCTGAAGGAATGAGCAAACCGGTCATCCGTGGCCATAAACTGTGGGCAGCAAATAAGGTCTCATCCCATAAGGAAGTGAGGTTGGGCAGCCCGCGTGGACGGGAGGAACTAGAGGAAACCCTGCCCTACAGCACTGGTGAAAACCCCAAGTCCCCAAGCTTTGGTCAGCACGGGACTCTAGAACATAAACTTAATAATAAACCTGACATGGTAATGTGCATTCTAAAGATTTTTTTTTTTTAATTTATTTGTCAGACAGAGAGAGAGTGCAGGAGCAAGCACAGGCAGACAGAGAGGCAGGCAGAGGCAGAGGGAGAAGCAGGCTCCCTGCTGAGCAAGGACCCGGATGTGGGACTCGATCCCAGGACACCGGGATCATGACCTGAGCCAAAGGCAGTCGCTTAACCAACTAAGCCACCCAGGCGTCCCACAGTAATGTGCATTCTAGACACATAGAGTCATTTTACACAAAACACGTTTTCTGTACAGAAACGTTCTATACATCGAGAGTGCGTTCTAGACATTCTACACAAAGTACATTTTCCTTCCTGGTGTGTTATTCTGCTTTCCGCCCTGACAGGATCCCGCAGACAGGAGGCTTACACAACAGACTGCCACTTTCTCCTTGTCCCGGAGCCTGGAGGTCAGGGAGGCAGGTGTGGACAGAGCTGGTTCCTCCCTCCGGGGCATGTAGACATTATCTCTCCCTGAGTCCTCACGTGGCGGTCCCTCTGGGTGTGTGTGTGTCCTCATCTCTTCTTGTGGAAACAGCCCTCGTACTAGACCAGGGCTCCATGCTTACAACATCTTTTCACCTTATCACTTCCCTAAAGGTTCGGTCTCTAACGTAGAACGTGTTAGGGCTGCACCATCCGCATGGTGGGACGTGGGGCAGTGTGGGGGGGGACACAGTGAAGTCCACAGCATCAGGAGAAGAGGCAGGTAAGCATATGAAAAGGAAGGTCAAGACGATAGAACATGGCAAGCAGAATGGAAGCTCCTTGAGGTGAGGAGAAGCAGGACACAGGAAGGACAGAGCTTGCTGTCAGCAGACCTGTTGTTCTTTGAGCACTGGGCTGGTGAGTATGGCCAAGTACCCAAACACCTAAGTCAATAAATGCAGGAGGAGCATTCATAAACAAAGCTCAGACTCTTCCATGAATTAAGGATTATGAGCAGACAATGTTGCGCTCCTAAGACTAAAAAAAATTCCCAAAGTCCTTTCCTACACAGAGTTTTGAGATAATGTCTCGGCCAGTAGCAGACCCTCAGAGCTGTGAAACACGACGTTCAAGCCTGACAAAGAACTCCACGAACCAAGTCAACGAAAACTTAGAGCTGTGGAAAGATATACTTGGAACACAGATGAGAAGCAGGGGACGAATATATAGCACTTAGGAAGAGTTTTTACACATTCAAAGGAAAAGATGAGTCACAAAATAGAAACACAAGCAGAAGTCACGGAAGAGTGACTCGCAAATGACCATCAGACACACGCACTAATGTTCAAAGTCACAAGTAGACGGGGAAATTCTAATTAAAATGGCAATATCGTTTAATACCTACCAAAGTGGTAAAAATGGTAAACAGCAATAATGCTTGTTGCTACCAGGAACATGGGGAAGAAGGCTCACATAGACATTGTTGCCAGAAATTTACATTGTTAGGATGATTGTTTTAGAATAAGTTACCAAATCCTATCCAAATTAAACTTGCCTGTGCCCCATTACCCAACGGCCATCTTCCGTGACTGGAGCTCACCGAAGCACAGTAGTAGGGAAGGCTACATGAACAAGGATGTCCGTGACAGCATTGTTCACGATGGCCAAAATTGCCCTTGGCGACATGGGTGCCCATCAGGAAGGGTAAATACACCTTGGGATACCATACAGACTTTTTTTTTATTCTTTAATTTTTTAAAAAGATATTTATCAGAGGGAGAGAGAGAGAGAGAGAGCATGCACAAGTGGGGGGAGAGGCAGGCAGAGGGGGGAGAAGCAGACTCTTTCCTGAGCCAGGAGCCTGATGCAGGACTTGATCCCAGGACCCTGGAGTCATGACCTGAGCCAAAAGCAGAGGCTTCACTGACTGAGCCACCCAGGCGCCCCTATCATATAGTCTTTCAACATGCTTTTGAAGTATGACAACTAATCTAGTGGGCAATCTGCAGATTGCTATTGAGTGAATATGAGAAGACAAATATGGACAGAATAAGCCCATTTTTGTAAAGAAAATATTGGCCCCAGACCCTTGAAGCCAGTGTGACACAACAGTGGGAGCAAGCCGGGTGGCGGGGGCGGGGCGGGGGAATCGAAGGGGTCGTAATTAAAGCAGCAAGGAGAAAATCACGAATGGGCACATACCAGGCTGTTCACTGGGTCTGCTAGAGGAGATAGCTGGGTGGGGTCCCGGAGGACGCTAGTGGATGTCGGGGCCGCAGGGGAAGACAGGAGACAAGCACATAAAATGCGTGAGCAAAATACAGGCTGTGGACCCATCGACATAAAATTATGTGTGTGCACATGTGAGCGTGCATACAGATGTGGGGATGGGAAGATAGGGCTGTCTGCAGCAGACTGTTAAAAAGACAACAGACTTGCTCTATAATGTACGTTGTACGGCTGCATTTTATTAAACATGAACAAAGGGACAAAGCCCTGTAAGTGCCTATATTTGGAAAAATGTTCTGTTCCTATCTCAGGTTTGGTGCCGTAAGGATTAGTTATGATTCATCCTTCTAATCCGTCCTCCAGGAATTATTTAGCATTATGGGTTTTCAGAGTGCAAACAAGCAAACAAATGAGAGAAAAAGCAGAGCCTTATTAAGGAAAACAACAAAACAGGATCTGAAGGAGGCCTCTGTGCAAAGTTAGCTCCTGACGCCCTGATCCCAGGACCGACCGTCGCCGCCGCATCTTGTCTCTTGCTGGCTCTGTGCGCTCCTGCGTGTGCACCGATTGCTCCTCCATCACGCCAAGCATGCTGAGTGCGGGGCTTGCCGGAGACCGTGTTCCTTCTGCGAGCCCGGAGCGGAGGGAGTCTGCAGAAGTCATGCTCCATGATTCATGGGTGGCACAGATTATGGCCACACAAATCACATCCATGATTCGCACGCCATCATTTCAGCCCAATTTGAACAGATGCACATCTGTTATTTACGGAAATAACCATGAATTACCTCTCAAATTTTTTCCCCACATCCTCAGTGGTGCCACTTCTCTTCATATTTACGGGCTGCTTTTGCAATGAGATAACGGAGTAGTGTGCCAGCAACCCGGCTTGTCGGGGAAAGTGGGGGATTTCTTTTTCCTGGGCTCAGTCACACGGCGTCGGTGGAGCCCCTACTGTGTGCTGCCCGGCCATGCTGTGCGGCTACGTGAGCACATTCGGGAGCGCGGTGTCTGCGGATCCCAGCGTGAGGCTCCCCCGGGCAGGACTGGCCGCGACTGCCGGTCTCCATGGCTCCGACTCAGAAGGCTGAAGCCGTCTTTCTCCAGGGAGGGCGGAGGAAAGCTTAAAGGCGATGATGTACCAGAAGTTCTGTGCTGACGCCCTGACCCCCGCACACCCCCACTGTCCACACCCGACCCCCGCACTCCTCTGTTCTCTGCAGCTGACCCCTGCTCACTTCCACTGTCCACACAGCGCAGCGGTCAGCCACGCCGTGCTCCCCAGGCCCAGTGAGCGTGTCCCCTGCACTCCTGCCTTGTGGCATCCCTGCCCGCCTTCTGTCCTGTCACAACCCGTTTGTCCTTCCTTCCTGACCCAGTCTGCGGGCTTTCCTCCCTGCCGGCCAGCCAGGGGCCTGCATTACAGCCACTCGGGCTTAGCACACGGTTTGCACACAGTGGGTGTTCGCACCAGGCTGTCATGGGGCGTGCGTGGGGTATGTGTGCTCCTTACCTGCCGCACTAGGGGTAGCTTGCTCTGCAGGGCTCAGAGCCGGGCAATCAGAAGGCTCTTGGAAGAAGTGCGCCCAGGGGCAGGGTGAGGGTGCCCTCGGCCCTGCCCCTCGTGGGGGTGCTTCCCTGGGGTCCCGCAGAGTGGGCCGCTGCAGACCCCTGACGTTGGCTGGTTGGCTCTGGTGCTCCTGGGTCCAGTCGGTGAGCAGCTCTCTGTCCCTCCACGGTAAAGCCTCGAGACACGGACGCTCAGGGGCAGGAGACCACCTGTTTTCTTCCCATCCGGCCCTTCTGGGGATGTGTTTCAGAAGGCAACCAGGGCAGAGAGCAGAGGCAGCGAGCCCCCTGTGGGTGTGGGGGTTTCACGTAGTTCTCGGCCTGCAGCGGGCGCAGGGGGCTGCGGGGGCAGGCCTGAGGCTGCGGAGCCGGCTCCTCTGGGCTCTTCGGAACCCCCGCCGAGAGCCCTGCACCGGAGAACTGGCAGCCCCGAGGTCTTGTGGGGGAAAGCGAGACTCGCACCTGCCATGGGCTCCCGCGTGGGGCCGGCCCCGCTGGCCGCTCAGGAGATAGAAGCTCCTCTGCGTTCAGTTCTGCGGGAGAATCAGAAGATGCTTCCAGCCTGTTCCCAGGCTCAGGTGGTTAATTATCACCGCCCGACCCCGGCCGACTTTCCTTCTCTTTGAGATCCCGAGTGTGTTACATCCGGTCTCCGCTCAGGCGGTTAATGAAAGCACCGTGGGGTTCAGCCGGCAGGGGAGCCAGAGCCGCACCCCCACCTCCCCCTGGAGCGGAGGAGGGGACTGACCATCCCACCGGCCTCCAGTGTTGTCTTAGATATTTGACAACAAAAAGGACCGAACAGACAGACGGTGCTGGGTAGATTCTCAGCCCTTTATGCACTTGAAGTCATTTTCATGCAGCCCCTGGCGAGGGACTGTGATCACAGTCACCCTATGGACAGGGAGACCAAGGCCGGGGACTCTGTCCTTCCCCCAGGGGCCCGCAGCATACGGCCTCCCCTCGCTTGCCTGTCTGAGTAGCATGACTTATAGGGCTGGCCCCGGATTTCTACCAGACCATCATGTTAAAGAGGGCATCAAGGTGCTGTCGCCCTGGGGCAAGCGGTAACTGGACATGCGTGTCCTGTGTGGACGCATGTGGACTGTCTCATCTCTTCTCTGGCCGGAGCGGGAAGGATGCTTTCAGCAGGTGGAGGGCACGTGCCACGCAGCGAATGCCCCAGCAGCAGGGAGTCGGGCCGGCCACTCCCTGCTCACCCCCATGCAGGTCTGTGGCCAGCCTCCAGAATCCAGACATGCCGGTTAAGTGGGACAGGACGGAGGCCATCGCCCTGAGTCCTTCGGGCCACACAGGTCTGTCGGCACATGGTCTGGTTGCTTTCAGCTCCGCAGCACAGTCTAATACCTGTGGCCGAGGTCCGGGAGTCTGCAGACCTAAAATGCGGACTGTTTACAGGAAAAGTGGGACGACTCCAGCTTAGGTCTTTATTTATTTATTTCAAGATTTTATTTATTTTTTATTTGACAGAGAGAGAGAGTGTGCATGCACAAGCAGGGGGGGAGCAGCAGGCGGGGGTGGGGGAAGCAGGCTCCCCGCTGAGCAGAGAGCCAGACCTGGGACTCGAACCCAGGACCTCGGGATCATGACCTGAGCCAAAGGCAGAGGCTTCACCGACGGAGCCCTCCGGGTGCCCCTGTTTTAGGTGTTTGATTCAGGCCCTAAGCACTGCTCTCTGCCACGCACCCGCTCGGGGGCGACATTGCCTTGATTTGACATCTTGGGGGCCGAGACGGGCTATGGCATACCGTCGGTCGGCAAGTGTGAGTCCGAGGAGGGCCAGTGGCATGTAACTCGGTCTGAGCCCAGAGGCCCGGGAGCCAGGAGCTCGCACGTCTGAGGGCAGGAGAGGCAGATGCCCCAGCTGGAGAAGAGAGAATTCGCCCTTTCTGTAGCCTTTTGTTCTGTGCAAGCCCTTCGCAGGGTGGGCGAGGGAGTCCACGCACTGGCGAGGGAGAACCTTTCCACTCCGTTTCCTGATTGAAATGCTGATCTCTTCCAGAAACGTCCTCACAGACATCACCCAAAATAATGTTTTACCAGCCACCTGGGCCTGCCTCACGTTGATGCACAAAATCTGGCGTCCCAGCCGGGACCCCAGGGGGTGGTTACTGCCACGTGAGCACTTCAGTCCTGCACGCCGGGACAGGGGCGTGACTCTCCGGCAGAGCCCCCGCGGGGGGCGTACTGCACCGGGGACAGGAGCCGGGACTCCCGCTTACTGCCTGCGTGTGCCCACAAGCAGCCTCTGCAGTAAGGGGCCTCTCTGACGCGGGGTCATCTCACCCCGTGACCGGCCGCACGCGAACCTTCCCAGATTCTGCATCGTCCACGCCTGCCCATGGCTGCTGGGTCCCTCCGGCTCCCTCTTCCCCGACCGTGAGCTGCATCATTTGCTCCGGGGGACTCCCTGGCTTCTCAGGCACAGACTCATTCACTGCACGATGGGAACGAAGATCCCGTTCTTTGCCACTTCACACGATTCTTAGGGGTCAGGAGGCGTGGTGCGTGGGACTTAGCCACATCAGTGAGACAACAGCGGTCCACCCCTGTTTTCAGAAATAAAGCTGACAATCGCAAGACGGCTTTCGCCTGGAAACTTTCTCTTTGGATGAAGGACTGAGCAAGTGATCAGAGACACCGAGCTGTCCCTCCTTCCGGTCCTGTGTCCAGCCTGAGCACCAGCTGTGTTTCCAGCTTTCATGATTTCCTACTACTTTACGGACATCTTTTGCAGGGGGAATAGCCACTGGTAATTTCAGCAGGTGTGACCTCCATTTCCAAGCAATCAGGTCTATTTCAGAGGTGGGCATCGTTGCAAAAACACGTGTGTGTGACGGTTCTGAGGGATGGAAGTTACGGCCCAGTGCTGAGATCTCGTTGCCTCTCGGAAGCACGGAAATCACTTTGTCAATCAGGCTGCACTTATCCTGTACAAGATGGGACCATGACACCATCACATTTCCCCCGAACAGCAAGATGATAATCCTACACCTTGTGCTCAGGAGCATGTTACCAGCCCAACTTTTTTTTATTCCCATAAGGGTATGAAGCATCTATAGGGGAAGAAAGGTCAGCCAGACCCTGTGCTGAATCATCAAATACTCATTTCCACCCCCTGCCCAGCATCTTCTGAGGCCACTCTTCTCATATTTTAGATCTGTAATATTACTGCGAACAAATTAATGTCTCCCTAGATTTAAACTGAAATAATTTGAGTGATAAAGGTTGCTATTTAGTAATTTTATACTAATCCCGACCAGAGAGGAATAAGGGATTTGGGTCTCGTGGATGCAATTCTGATCTGCAGACGGGATTTCCGACAAGGGGATGAAAATGTTCACAGATTTAGCTGGTTTTGTCAGATGCCTTTTTGAGTCATTAAGATAAGCATGTAATGGGTTGTTTGCTTAGGGGCATGGAATGGGTCTTTCAAAGCCCACCATGGAAGCATGAAATCCTTTAGGAAAATGTCTAAATTTCCACCTAAAACGTGCAGCCAGTGAGAATGCAATACCCACCAGGGACTGGCTCTAGGTGCGATGAGCAGGGATGTGGAGAGTTGCCTTTCTGGGTGTCCCACCTGCACCCTGCAGGACCCGCGAGCTCGTCACCCCAAGGACTTCAGGCTCCACTTTCCATTTCACGCCAGCGCAGGCGTCAGGTTCCTGCTGCCCCTCTTGTGTATGAAATCGCAGCACACAGCACTGATGTAATGACGCCTAGCGGGGGCAGACGTCCAGCGCAAGAGATGTGCAGCTAGATCTTGAGTGGGCTGCAGAGGAGATGGCTGGCACAGGAGGAGAGATATGGGATGATTTTTTTTTTATAAGAACATATTTTTCCTGAAATGGAGGTGATTTTGCATGAATGCAAACTACATACCATGTTCGCTGGGGATTCCTTCTGGGAACCCACGTTCCCAGATTTGAACCCACGTTCTGGACCTGTCACTGTCTAGTTACAGATCCACGGCTGAGGGCTGGGAAGACTTTGTTGCCCAACTCTTTCAGGTGTGCAGGGGGTAGAGACGACGTCTGTGTGCTGAGGCACACCTCCCCCACCCCAGCGCTTTCCTGAGCGGGGAGCTGTCTACACACGCTGTCTTAAAGCCTGGGCATCTTTCCAGCCAGGGTGCAGACTCCCTTAGCTTGACCTTAGTCTTTCCCTTCTTCCAAATAATGATGGTGGGCCTGGCGTGGACGTGCTTCCCCAGCACGCAGGGAGGAATGGGGTGCTGAATGCAACCCAGCTCAAGACAATAACTCCCAGAGCTTAGAACATGAACAGTCTAATTAAATGTTACCTCGGAGTGCTTCTGGCCATGAAGGGAGATTAAAGTCTGTTTCCTGCTGATAAACAAGTATGTGTTCAATCCAAGAGTGGCCGTGAGAAAGCGGACCGAGCTTCACTGTGTAAGTTTTAAAAAACTTTACTAAAACTTGGGCAATTATCTGATAATGTTGCAAGGGAGATGTCACAGCATTTGTAATTAGTAAGTACCGACTTGAGTATCAACTTAAGGTCATGCCATTGCCCCACTACCTGGCAAACCGGCCGCCATGTTTTATTTCCCCAGGCTAAGCCTAGCTCCTCCTGGACTGCACTTAGCGTCCCCCATCCCCAGTGGCTTTCCTTCCCGTCTACCAAAGTGCTGGACTCTCACATAGGGGCGTCATTTCTTGTGTTGGACAGGTGGGTCCCTAGGTTGACCCTCCTGGTGACTTCTGGATGCCGGTCACTGAACCTGGTGACCAGTTCTGCCATTGCCTCCCGAGTGCTCCTCATCAGAGCTGGCTGGAAAGGAGAGGAGGAAAGGAGAGGAAGTGGGCTCTCCGGGGGTCCCTGCAGAAGCTCCTTTACTATTGGAAGGGCTAACCTTCTTTCTGGGTATGCACGGAGTCTACAGGGCTCTCTTCATTCTGCAACAATCCATTGAGCTGTTTTCTTAACGTGGCTTGTGCACTTTGCTATGGATTTTATTTTGATAGAAATGTTAATGATGAAAACCCCCAAGAGCCTAGAAACATACACACACACACACACACACACACACACACACACGGGTTGGTACAGATCAAATGTGTGTGTCCCCCAAATCCATACATGGAGTCCTCACCCCCAGTGTGAGGGCGTCAGGAGGCGGGGCCTTCAGATGTGATGACGTCATGGGGGTGGAGCCCCCGTGATGGGATCCGTGTCCTTCTAGGAGAGCCCCCACGGGAGGACACAGGAAGGGGTGTCCATTTGAAACCTGGAGGGGGGTCTTACCAGAACCTGCCCACACTGATGCCCAATCTCAGCCTTGTGCCTCCAGAACCGTGGGGACATGGACATCAATGGCTTAAGAGCCACCCAGTGTACAGTGTTCTCAGAGGTCCCAGCATAGCAGAGATCTCCCACTCAACTGAAGCTGCGGGGAGGAGGACCTTCTCTCACGTGACTCAGGTCCTTGTGCTCAGTGTCTGCCTTATGGCTTTTTCATCTCTGCGCCCATCTTCCAGGTCCCTGTGTGGGCGGGAGAGCCGCACGACATACATCCTCCAGCATCCTCGCTGCTCCGGGGAGCAGAGCCCGGATGCCAATGATGCAGGATGGCTCGGAGACAAAAGCTCAGCGTCCCTGGCCATGGTGCACGCATGCCCCAGCCCAAGCTCCCAGCTGAACAGGAGGCCAAGCGAAACCATAACGGTAATAATAAAGCCCAGAAGGTCATGTCAGGATTTCCAGCCCTGATTCAGCTTAAAACCTAGGATTCCAAGACTCTGATAATAGGAAAACACCTTCAGCCCTAAAGGAGAAGCAAAGACACTGATTATGGTTTCCCTAGACCCAGATGGACCGGTGTGGGGAAGGAGGGAGGAGGAAAAGACCCCCCCCGCCCCCGCCCAGCATAAGAAGGTTCCCGGGAGGGACAGAGCCCTGCTGTGAACTGGGTGGAGGTTCTGGAAAGGAAGCAGAGCTCAGGGCTCCTGGGGGGAGGACTTTTATCCCAGGCTCCATCTGTAGAGAAAGGACAGTGGTTTTGGCTGCATAGTGGTATGTCTGGGTGTGATTTTCAATCCTCGGTGAGTCACAGAATTGTGAATCTGGCCTGTCCGCGGCTTTGCTGCTTTTCCTTGTTGATGTTCGTGTGTCTTGCTCCATCAAGGGTCAGAAGGGACGTTGACATCCTTGGCAAAGAAAGGGAGATGGTGCCGTTTAAGTGCCCAGAGGATTATGATGTCCTGCCAGCCCAGCTACGAAATTCAAAATAAACACACCACCAAAGAAGTCAGCGTTATTTTTGAAGTGACGGGACATACATGTGTGCTGTCCTCTTCCTGTCTTTCATGGTGTCTGTCCTTGTACACCCCCCTCCCCCGCAGGTGCTTGTCTTCCTGCTGGGGACTCAGCCACTGGGTAACTCAGGGCTGCTGGTTTTTGGAAAGCCCTCAGGGAGTGATGCTTGAGTCTGGGAATCCTTGCATTCCCCAAGGCTCTACGTTGTGTAGGATCGAAACCCCCACGTGGACTGAAAACATGCTCTGGTCGTCAAAGGGCCTGAGAACAGAGCTTGTTCTAGGAACAAAAGGAAACACTGTCCATCTTTTTCTCCAAGCTTCACCCCTCAGGCCCTTTGGAACGAATTTCATTGTTGAATTGGAAAGGATCCTTGGGAATTTTTCACTCAGGGTCGACCACCTGCTCCTGGTGAAAATAGTAGCCGAGTCACCTCAGGAAGACCAACGTCCGTGGAATCTGATGACCCGTTTCTCTCCAGCATGCATTTGGCGCTTAATAACACATGTAATAATCGCTCTTTTGGCCATCTAGACTCTGCAACCCGCCTCCACCTGCCGGGCGATCAGGATTCCTGGCTTCTCCTTATGACTTCGTCACTGATGAGTTCTGTGAATTCGAGCAAATCCCGGGGCGTTTTTGTCACTCACCTGTGCCGGCCAGTAGGCACGTGCAGCTTCTCTGCGTCTCTGGATTTATGTGGAAGTCGAAGGGGAAAATGCACAAGTGCGCATCACAAACGGTAATGTGAGACTCACTAACGCCTCTCCTATCCGCACCGATGCCATGCCTTTATTTTTAGAGGGGGGTCATAGGGACAGCCGTAGTTTTGGCTGGGTGTTGTGAGGGGAGAGGGGGGATGCAGGGGAAGCTGGGTGGGGAGACAGAGTCCCTGGCCTCTCACTCATGGGAGGTCCCCGGAGGTCCTGGGCTCATCAATTCCTTCCCCGAGAGATGAAGGGGCTGCCGCTGGATTCCTAAATTCTTATTCAAGTCTCACATTCTCAGTCAAGCCTTTCAGTCCCAGGTTAGACTTTATGGCCAGATCTTCTTGGTGGACCACATGACCCGATCATGCTCGGGATCCGAATCCTAAGGCACCAAATTGACTTTTCACGTGGGATGAGGGAACTCTTTCTAGAAAGAATTTGGGATAAAGTCATGTCTTCTTTGCATGTGACGGTATAAAATCATATTGAAAATAGCTTCCAGGATATGCCTGACAGCGGTTTCTTCGCGATCTGGGTCGGTATATATTTATTACGTAAAATCATCTCTGCCCGAGGTTGATCATGGCCCGCAGCCGAGTAGGTAAACGGAGAGCGGCTGTTGTACATTGTGTCCTGTGCTGGCAGAGTCTTTCCGGGGCGGACGGGGACGAAGGGGTCATCAGTCACGCCGGCATCTGGAAGTGGGCATGCTCAGACCATCCAGAGGAAGGATGAAGACCTCCCAGGACATGAGGTGCCATGGCAGCCCAGGGGAGTGGGCTTGTCAAGAGACCCCTGATCTGCCCACCGTCCCCCTCAAACCCAGAGCCCGGGCACCAGCATTCCCACGGGGCCGCAGGAACCCGGTGCCAATTCTTCACACAGGTGGCTGGGATTGCTTCCTTCAGGGGAGATGCAGGGCAGGGAGCGTCTCTGAGGAGAGCCCAAACGGTACAGGACGAGGCTTCGAGGAAATAAGTGGGAGCAGAATCCCTCATCAGTGAGGCGCTGCTCCCATTCCTTCAGAATGGGGGCCTCTCACGAATTAGCATCGCCCCGAAGGCACAGGAGGAAGGGAGCAAGCAGACTTGGGTGTAGAGGAAGCCACAGACATGGAGGCAGAGCCCAGGTCTCTGCCAAGCACTCGGGCAGTTTCTGAGGAGATCGGAACTTTCTTGCAAGCGGATTTTCCGCCTCCTCGTATCTCCGCTGCCTATGTGTGCTGGTGTGCGTTGGAAGCGGTTTTGACCTCCCTAACTTCCCGGTAAGATGGTGATTGCCATCTTGCCCAGTGGAGGGAAACGCAGGCTGTATCTTAACATCCACCTTCTGCACACACATCTTCATTGCTTTGACTATCATCACCATTTAACTCCATTTTGGGACACTTACAGGAATCCGCTACTGCTTTGTGCGCGAGGGTAAGCCCGTGGCTGTGCCAGTCCCCAGCGCAGGGAGCTCCGTGGACGAGTGTCGACAAACGAGTGCGATGCTGCCCGCATTGCTCCCGTGCCCCTGCCGGACAGACCGCGGCCGAGCGTTACCCAGGCTCGGGGACGGGGGAATCCTGTTGTCTGAGCGTCGCAGGAGGACCTCAGGGAAGCTTAGGCTCGAAGCAGCTGGGAGCGGAACGCAGAAGGGATTTGCCGGCCGAGAGAAGAGCATCTCGAAGTCAGAGTTACGAGAATCTCCTCTTGGACCACGGACAGCTCAGGACTGGATTCCGTGCTTTCGCCTGGTTGATGCTAGTCGCCGATCCGGATCCGCTCTTTTTAGCAGAAGACCAGATCCTCAGATACTGTAATCTGCACTCTCATTAGCAGGACGTCCTCACTGAGTATGTAGTCTTTAACCTCACACGAAAGACAATTGGTAGAAAACTGTCCCCAAGCCCTGCCTGAAGTTAGTTTACACTGAGTGCCCCGGCCTGTGAGGCCCGCGGGTCGTAGAGAGCGCACGCCGTTTCCCTTCTGTCTGCTGAGAGCTGGGACGGTCCCTAGGGCATGAAGAGCACGAACACGCTGAGTGACCGGGTGGAAATGAGTAATGCTCACATGCGTCATGAACTTCTGGGGCATGTTGTGTCCAGCTGCACAATGGAACACTCGCCCCCGGTCCGCATTTCCTCAGTGTCCTGGCGAGCAGCCTCGGCAGCCATGAGCTGCTCTGTGTTGACTACTGTGACGTAGTAGTGTCTTTAATTGCATTTTCAAGTAAGGGATGATTCTTCTATTACAGAACATGACTTGGTGGGATATATATGCAAAATGAATTAGTATGTGCACGCATTTCTGACCAACGAGGCAAAAATTTAGGAAGCGACAGGATCAAGCATGATGGTCCATCTTCTCATTTTGGGTTGACATCGATTTGTGACCTGTTTTGATTTAAACCTTTGATGCTAAATAAAAAGTAACGGATGTCCAGCATCAAGAGAATTCTTTCTGTAAGTTTCCCGTCCCACCCCCGGTGCAGACTGAGAAAGGCTCCCACCTGATTTACGATCCATTTAGAAGGAGGCCCAGTGCACCTGACTCAGAAAGTTCCTCTTGTGGGGCATCTTCTGTTCACACTGAGGAGGTAAGCCAGGCCCACAGATCAGAGGGAGATTGTGCTCCAGAAGCATCGCTGGAGAGCTCCGTCAGTACTTTCCATACCGCCGTTCATCTTTGCCTTCGTGGGTGCCTCCCGTGACTGTCTTGACTTCCTCATTTCAGGCAGTCGATCTCACGGTTTGCAGATTCCCTTTTTCTACATCAGCTTAATTGCTCAATTTTATTTATAACTCACAAAATCAATGCTCACAGTGCCTTAATGGTCATTTGCGGTCATGCCCAGAGCCGTGGAAAGTCGGAGCTGTGCCTTTGCCTTTGCGTGCCCGGCTGAGGGGCAGGGCGTGGTGTTTTGCCTTCTTGGTTCCGGTCTCACACCAGCGACGAGTGTTCTTTTCCCAGTCTGTGTAGTGGCAAGTTTTGTTGGCGATTTCCCTGTTTAAAATGGCCCCCAGGCATAGCGCCCGAGACTGTGTAGTGTTCTTCAAGCTCAAGACCTTAGGAGGAAACCATGAGCGTCACGCAGTCTTCCTCCCTTTGGGCATGAGTTGCAGGGCTGCTAACACTGATATG
>ML105985.1:0-45756 GCA_003697995.1 Taxidea taxus jeffersonii | reverse complement strand
CATATTTCCCCTGGCAGCGTGATTCAGTGTTGGAGGGGCCACAGAATGGAATGAGCACAAACAGTGAAAACCGTACTTTCCTTTTGAGATTTCCGATCCCCGAAGACAGCATGGCTTGGATCCGTTGGGACGACCTGACTCTTCGACAGAAAGATCACTTACCTTGGGACTGACCAAGCAGGATCAGCAAAAGCGCGGACACGACAACAGAGAACATGTCTCGTGGCCCGGAACGGAACCTGTGATTTCTAACGGACACCACTCTCTAACCGACCGAGTGAGATAAACATCTTTTTCAAGGACACGTGGAAACATGGTAACTACCGAACGCGGGATTTGCCGTAGAAAATGCAAACATAGTGGCAACAATGTAGCCGCTCTCCATACTGACAGCAAGGGGCTGTATAGCCACTCAAGCTGTAAACTATTTACACTGTATCCCACTGGTATGTCACCTTACCTCCCTCCTCTTATTCAGGTACAGCAGTGTGGAAGCGACGTGACTCCGTGGAAAGTGAAATTAAAATAGGTTTACATCGGGAATAGCTGACAGTTTGGAGTTTGATAGTCTATATAAAACCTTGAAAACTCCTCTCTTTTTATTTGGCCTGGGGGCATACATTATTTAAAAAAAAATTTTTTTTTTAAAGATTTATTTATGTGACAGATAGAGATCACAAGTAGGTAGAGAGGCAGGCAGAGAGAGGAGGAAGCAGGGTCCCCGCTGAGCAGAGAGCCCGATGCGGGGCTTGATCCCAGGACCCTGAGACCATGACCCGAGCAGAAGGCAGAGGCTTTAACCCACTGAGCCACCCAGGTGCCCCTCTTTCTTTTTTTTTTAAAGATTTTATTTATTTATTTGACAGAGAGATCACAAGTAGGCAGAGAGGCAGAGAGAGAGGAGGAAGCAGGCTCCCCGCGGAGCAGAGAGCCCGATGCGGGGCTTGATCCCAGGACCCTGAGACCGTGACCTGAGCCGAAGGCAGAGGCTTTAACCCGCTGAGCCACCCAGGCACCCCAGGGCATACATTATTGACCGAGCTGACAAACTCAGGCTGATGCAGTACAAGAGCATTTCGTCAATAATATCTGTTTTGCTTATCCCGTAAGTAACCTCGGCATCAAACAGAGAGGGGAAAGAAAAATCGCCCGGGGAAGATGTCCATTCCCAAAATGCAATGGCTTGAAAAGGTTGTAATTCCAGTCCTGATTCAACTGGGGCTGAATTTCGACAGGTCTCACGAGAGTGCGTGAGTCTTCATGGCAGGTGAACCTCGGCGCTTCCTCTGGAAATCCGCATGGTCGTGGGGTCAGAGCGGGTCCGGAGCGGGGGTCTGGGGGTGGACCTGCCTCCCGGAGGGCACCTCTGACCCCAGAAGGGAGGCGATCCCGGGAGTCAGGACGAGGGGCTGTGGATTTTCCAGGCTGCCTGCCAGGCACTACTCAGGGCGAGGAGTCTGGCTACGGACTTCATAATTTTACTCGGTAATGAAAACAGAATTTTTTCAGCAGACGCAGATTCCACCTTGCCTTATATGGGAATCTGTGAGGGTGTCTGATCCCTCGTTCATTAGAATTACTGTACATTCCAGACAGGCAGCACGTTGTTTCAATATTTTTAATAAAATATCAGATGGTAATTCTGGAATCTCTTTGAGATTCAGCTGGAAATGAGCGTATTTGAATCTCCAGGGCAAAAGAGGTGTGGTTCTCCCTGCTGTGCCAGGAAGGAAGGCTGCAGCTCCGGGGTCCAGGAGAGCAGAGCCCGGCTTTGTGGCCGGGCTGCGGGCACACAGGCCTCGTGCTCCCCGTGCCTGGCCCTTCCAAGTTGTCACAGCACCGAGCGAGTGAGTGGATTCACACAGGACGAGGCTCTTACCAAAGTCTCCTTTGGTCCTGTGTGACAGATGAGAAGCCTTCTATGTCGATGTGGCTGGGACTCCGAGTGATATTTCCATGCCCTCGAAGCACCATTTCACAACTTTGTCGATTTCGAAAGCACTTTTGCAGCTCAGGATTTCTAAACTTTCCACAAATCAATTAAAAGACATTTATTTAATCTGAGGTTAATCAATAAATTGCTCAATTATGAAAATGAAAACATTCCTGGCGTGGCCTTTGGATAAACATCTCGCAGCCACGAAGCACTATGTAGGGCCTCTCCGGAGTCCGGCACCGTGTGGGGACCCTGGCTTCATGTTTTTACAGTTTTCTAAGCAAATCAATTAGAAGGCCTGATTTCAAGTGAGATTAAGTTGATCAGTTATGGAAATTAAAATATTCCCCAGGTATTTAATAGATTCAAAAACTGAAGCCAGGGAAAGCGTTGATCTGCATTTTTCCTTTACGTTTCTATTCTTTTGTTTCAGTCCTGACCCCCTTGCATGTTGTGATTGAGACACGGGAAATCCACGCCAGTGTGAGGCTTGCGGGGGCTGCGCTGACTTCGGGTGGTCTTTTACAGCGAAGCGTGAGGAAGTCAGAAGTAAAAAACCATGCATTCTCGGCAGAGCCTGTTCCAGGGATTAAGAACAATCTCCCAGAGAGAATGAGCATCAAAGGACCAGGCATGCCCTCCGCCCTCCACATTGCGACTCCGAGGCTGCCTTGTGGTCCCTGCCCTTGATCTTGGCTTTTATGTGCTTGGCTTTGAAAGCAAAACATGTTCTAGGTTGATTCCTGGACAACCCAGGGCTTTCAGGGAGGAGCAGGGGGAGGTGCCGTTCTACCTGCCGCCAGCAGACTTCTTGTCTACTGAGAAGGGCTTCCGGGCTCATCTTCCCTCCATGTCCTCATGTGGCAGATGGACTTGCAGCTCTCTGGGGCCCGTCTCCTAAGGGCCCGAACCTCATCACGGGGGCGCCAGCCTCCTGAGCTCGTCACCCCTCCGAGGATCCCCTTCTAATGTCATCACCGTCGTGGTTAGGATTTCAGCCCATGAATTCTGGGACTCCCTTCTGGAAGCTGCTCTGCGTGTTCATCTCGCCTTCATGGCTGTGCTCCTGCGGCCAGGAGAAGCCGCCCTGCACGGCAGACAGCAGGTGGGGGTCTTCCCACTCCCTCCACGGGAGAGAACTTAGGATTTTCTCGGTTATTCTAAATGCTTCATCCCCTAAGCTTGCAGCTGAGTGAAGGCAGCAGGGACTAGAGATAATCAAGGAGCCACGGTGACTGCATTTTGGATGAACGATGGCACTGATTAGCTGTGCCATCTGGGGTCTCTCCAGCTTCACTGGGAGGCCTTGAGTGACAGAGCCTCTAGAGTCCTGTTCTTCTCAGTTGTATCTGTAGAAGAAGGGCAGGGGATGGAGTGCTGGGGAAAGATGGGCAGGGGATGGGAGTCTGGGGACAGACACTCCATCACCTTCTTTCTGGAGGACTCAGTTACACACTGAGCTTTCCACTGGGTCTCGTGCAGGTGGTACCTGCATGTGTAGGGGCCGGGGTCCTGTCCCATCCTGCAGGGGAGAGGCTGCTGCTCCTGCTTTGGAGGGGGCCGGGATCCTGTCCCATCCTGCAGGGGAGAGGTTGCTCAGGCTGACCCTGGCATGTGGACAAGTGACCCTATCACACTTGTGATAGTGGGCTGGGTCTTCTGTTGCCTTGTGTCCTCAGGGGAGGGGAGGGGGAGGCAGGAAGAGAAGGAGTGGCATCCCTCCTGACCTCATGGAGATGCATGGGTCCTGCCCTACCTGCTGGTTGTCTTGTAATGTCCTTCACCCTGACCCTCATTACCTGGAGTCAGCACAGACCCACAGATAGGAGCTCAGCCCCAGGAGACTGCCTCCAGGTCATCTCAGGGGCCACCTGCTGGTCTAGGACCCCTGCACTTCCTACCAATGGACTGTAAGTCAGGACTCCCATGTCAGCCTCCTGGGATTTCGTAACTTGGGACAATGGCTCACAGAACTCAGGGAAACAGTTACTTACCTTTGTGGTTTATTATAAAGGATACTACTGCGGAGCCCACAGGTGGAAGGGATGCACAGGGCGAGGGGTGCGGGGCGGAGCTTCTGTGCTCTCTCTGGGTGCACCCCCCACCTGGCACCGTGTGTGCACCAGCCCCGAAGCTACCCAGATCTCACTTTGGAGCCCTTGGCTTGATCCTCTGGCCCCCAGCCTCCATCCTGATGCTCTCTGGGGCCCAGCAGGTCACCTCGTTAGCATAAACACAGGTGTAGTTGAGGCGGGCTTGCTGGAAGTAAGGTAGATGCCCCTCTACCCCTCTCTGGGGAGCACCAGGGGCCCAGGGGTTCCATGCCAGGAACTGGGATGAAGATCTCATATGCATTTCTAGTTCTATGACCAGGGCAAGGTGAAGAATACTCAGCATAGAAACACACCCAACTTTAAATACTCAGCACCACCCCCTGAGCCAGAAGAGGCTGATGCCCCTAGTTGCTGAGTTGTCAGTGTGGGTTCCCTTCATCTCCAGGGGAAAGTGAGCCAGGAGCATGCCTCACCCACCTGTGTGTGAGCCCCTTCATTTAGGAGGTGGTTGGTGCCATCCCCGGGCAGGCGAGATGGGGACCCCGCACAGCTGCTCCCTTTGGAATCAGTCTTCTGGTCCCTGACACACTGAGCCATCTGTCTCAGGGTTGCTGAGAATCTGAGAACTCTGGGGGGCCCAGGCCAACTCACCTGTTTTGTTGAAGAAGAGCACACATATATATGCGCAGGTGTCCTTTAGCCGAGGCCCCCCTGCAGGGCCCTGCGGGGCTCCGTGGAGGCTCGAACGTGTGTCCTGATGCCACGGCCTCCGTGGGCTGATGAACAACATGTTCTGATGTGGTGGTTCAAAGGAAGTGATCCAGGAGACCTTTCTGGATGGGTCCACTCCATACTAATATTTGATGTGCAGTTTGTGTTATTTTCAGCTTTTCGAATCTCACACAACCATATACAAGACAGGGTCCGTGGTCACCATTTGTGGATGACAGACAGGGGCCCAGGTCTGCAAACTCCAGGCTTCCTGTCCCCTTGTGGCAGCCCCTCGGCTTGTAGACAGGAAGCAGGAATCTGGTGGGTTTCTGCAGGAGGACCCGGTGTGCCGAGCATGACGTGGGTGTAGACCCTTCCCCTGTGATGGGAAGATTCAATCCGTGACAGCTTCTGGCTGACTTTGGACGAAGGGGTGAACTTGGGCAGAGCATGGGGTCTTGTAGACCAGAATTTGCCCATGTGGGAGGGATGAAGAAACCCGCTTCTTTGTGTCCCCAGATAATAGTGTCTCTTCTTTATTTTTTATTTTTAATTTTTTTAAATTTAAATTCAATTAGCCAACATATAGTACATCATTAGTTTTTGATGTAGTGTTCAGTGATTCAATAGTTGCATAGAGTGCTCAGTGCTCATCCCATCACGTGCCCTCTGTAATGCCCATCCCCAGTTTCCCCGTCCCCCCACACCCTCCATTCTGCAACCTTCAGTTTGTTTCCCACAGTCAAGAGTCTCTCATGATTTTTCCCCCTTCAGTTTTCCCTCCCTTCTCAGGTGATCCTCCACGCTATTCCTTACATTCCTCATATGAGTGAAACCATATGATAATTGACTCTCTCTGCTTGACTTATTTCACTCAGCATAATCTCTTCCAGTCCCGTCCATGTTGATGCAAAAGTTGGGTATTCATCCTTTCTGATGGAGGCGTAATACCTCACAGTATACACAGATCACATTTCTTTATCCATTCGTCCAATTTTCCCAACAAGAGACTGTCTTTTTCCATTGGACATTCTTTCCTGCTTTGTCGAAGATTAGTTGGCCATAGAGTTGAGGGTCTATTTCTGGGCTCTCTATTCTGTTCCATTGATCTATGTGTCTGTTTTTGTGCCAGGACCATACTGTCTTGATGATGACAGCTTTGTAATAGAGCTTGAAGTCTGCAATTGTGATGCCACCAACTTTGGCTTTCTTTTTCAATATTCCTTTGGCTATTTGAGGTCTTTTCTGGTTCCATATAAATTTTAGGATTATTTGTTCCATTTCTTTGAAAAAAAGTTGATGGGATTTTGATAGGGTTGCATTAAATGTGTAGGTAGCTTTAGGTAGCATAGACATTTTCACAATATTTATTCTTCTAATCCATGAGCATGGAATGTTTTTCTATTTCTCTGTCTCTTCCTCAATTTCTCTCATGAGTACTTTGTAGCTTTCTGAGTATAGATTCTTTGCCTCTTTGGTTAGGTTTATTCCTAGATATCTTATGGTTTTTGGTGCCATTGTAAATGGGATTGACTCCTTAATTTCTCTTTCTTCTCTCTTGTTTTTGGTGTAGAGAAATGCAACTGATTTCTGTGCATTGATTTTATATCCTGACACTTTACTGAATTCCTGTATAAGTTCTAGCAGATTTGGAGTGGAGTCTTTTGGGTTTTCCACATATAATATGATATCATCTGCAAAGAGCGATAGTTTGACTTCTTCTTTGCTGATTTGGATGCCTTTAATTTCTTTTTGTTGTCTGATTGCTGAGGCTAGGACTTCTAGTACTATGTTGAATAGCAATGGTGATAACGGACGTCCCTGCCGTGTTCCTGACCTTAGCAGAAAAGCTCTCAGTTTTTCTCCATTGAGAATGATATTTGATGTGGGTTTTTCATAGATGGCTTTGATAATATTGAGGTATGTGCCCTCTATCCCTACACTTTGAAGAGTTTTGACCAGGAAGGGATGCTATACTTTGTTAAATGCTTTTTCAGCATCTATTGAGAGTATCATATGGTTCTTGTTCTTTCTTTTGTTAATGTATTGTATCACACTGATTGATTTGCGGATGTTGAATCAACCTTGCAGCCCTGGAATAAATCCCACTTGGTCGTGGTGAATAATCCTTTTAATGTACTGTTGGATCCTATTGGCTAATATTTTGGTGAGAATTTTTGCATCTGTGTTCATCAAGAATATTGGTCTGTAATTCTCTTTTTTGATGGGATCCTTGTCTGGTTTTGGGATCAAGGCAATGCTGGCCTCATAAAATGAGTTTGGAATTTTTCTTTCCATTTCTATTTTTTGGAACAGTTTCAGGAGAATAGGAATTCATTCTTCTTTAAATGTTTGGTAGAATTCCCCTGGGAAGCCATTTGGCCCTGGTCATAGGGCAGTTCTATTTTTAACTAAATAAACTTCATATGTTTTAAAACTACTCTACTATCTTTAAATAAGTCAATTTATGTATTATATGTTCCTATTTTACTTTTCATTGTTCATAAATTCTTAAACTATGTAAGTGGGCAGGGGTCTTACAGACTATGATGATAACTCGTTCTTTTTTCTTGTTTTAAAGATTTTATTTATTTGAGAGAGAGAGAGAGAGAGAGAGCAAGCAGGGGGAAGGGGTAGAGGGAGAAGCGGGCTCTCCACTGAACAGGGAGCCCGACGCAGGACTCGATCCCGGGACCCTGAGTTCATGACCTGAGCTGAAGGCAGACACTTCACGGACTAAGCCACCCAGGCGTCCCTGATGCAGTGTTTCAAGGTCACTGCATTACTTACTGTTGGTGGGTGACCATGGAGCATAGTTTCTGAGACTCGAAATGCAGGATGATTATCATGCATTAAAGTAATTCAGGGTAATTTTTCAGGTACAAACAGAGCCCAGGTTCAGAGATACAGACCATCTTGGTTCACCAAGTTCTCTGACATATGGAACAATGCATCATTATATGGCTCCTTTGAGGTGGGGACAATTGGGTCTAGCATATTAAGTGTTATTGGCTAGGTTGTCACCCTTATTTTATGCTTTTAATGTTTGTTTCTTTAGCTAAAGTGTAAGTGCATTCTGCTTTCTCCTGGGGTCTTCCCTGAGACCAGGAATAGTGCCTGCTTTCAATTCTCTGATAGCTGAGTTTTTCCCCATAATGAACTAACAAATATCTTCATTAGTGTGTCTCATTTCCGCTTCCAGTTTGTTCAGAATTAAGCAGTGTAATGCTTCTGAGGATGCTCTTTCTAAGAGTCTAAATAGAGACACACAGGAATCAAACTCTCATTTCCCCCTAGAGTATCTGATTATATGGGAACAAATGCAGCCAGCTCTCGATTATCCATGCTAATGGGGGCAGGGACGACTTGAGAAAGTAAAGTCCATGGAGCTCAGAAATCTTCCCCTCATTTATATCAGCCTTTCCGCCCAGCAGACATGTGACACTGCTAACAGGCAGCAAAGAAGAGGGAGCTCACATTCCATCCTCTCTCCATCCTTTCAAACCTGGGCTAATGAGTGCCCAAACCACAAATGGAAGAGATAGAGGAAGTAAGAGGTGGGGGTAATCCCACACCTGGAACGCCCCGTCCTGAAGTTGTTGCTGTTTTGTGGTGTGCATACAGGTTGGACTGAAAATCTGTTAGAAAATTTGCTTCCAAAGGGCTGGGATTGAAGTGATCTCGGGATAAGGAGAGAATCTGCTCAGTATCGTTCTTCCTACCAGGAAATCTCCCTCATTACATATCCAACGCATCGCACAAGCCTGGTCCCCTCCCAACACCACGGAATCTTAGCGTCGTGTAGTAGAACTCCCTGTTCCATCTGGCACTGAGATTTTTACTGGCTCTCCCCTTTAAGTGGTATTTCTTACACTTGTGCTTCTTGATATTTTAGCGTATACTTTCTCCTTTTAAGATACGATTCCAGAACATCCTGTGTTCTCAAAATGTTAGTTTTCACCCTTGGCCTTTTGTTGTGCATCTGTGTGAGCACCGTGGCAACACTTTTCATTTCTTCCACTGTAAGTTCAAGCAGGATTATCTTTGTATTGGAGCCTCACACTTGGAAGGAGTAGCTGGTTAGTTTAAATTCAGAAGTCCGTACTCTATGATTGGCATGGTAAGTGGGGGAGAGACACACAGAGAGACAGAGAGACAGAGAGGCAGAGAGATAAGGGCAGTCAAGGTCACCAAAAGCTACAAAGCAGAAGAAAACCAATTCCAAGAAAGAAACCGGAGGCTCCTGTTGAGCTTCTGAATGCACAAGCCAGGGGCCTTTTTTATGGTTATTACTATAAACATCTACTGAGCATCCCCCTCCCCATCCCGCTGGGAGCTCCGCAGAGTCCCTTGCTTGTGTACCTCCTCTCGGGTTCACGGCATTCTGATAAATCCACACCATTTTCATCTGCATTTTATTGGTGAGGAAGCTGAAGCATTGAGAGCTCCAACTGCTTGCCTGAGACCTCATAGGCAGTCCACTCAGTAACCTGTCTCCCAAAAAAGGCCCTTCCCCACTGTTAGTTTTTCCTTTCATATTCCAATGTCATGAGAAATAGAGAAACTTGGAGGGTGAAACCAGATTTAAAAAAAATGACTTGAAATGCATCTTTCCACATAGAGTGGACCGAGCCATGTCGATGGAGGATGAGTCAGACGAGAGGATGAAGATGAAGACGGGGGAGAGGGGCGCTTTCTTAAAAAGCTCCTGAAGATGGAAGACAGATGCCTCTCCATGCCTGTGAGCACAGCCACCGTCCAGAGCACGGACCGGGGACCCTCCCTCACGCTGGCGGGAGCGCAGCACAGAGTGGCCGCTTCCGAAACAGCCTAATGGCACCTGGAAGAACCGAACATAGGCCACCATTGGACCCCAGACGTCCGCTGCTCCGTGTTTACCCAAGGGGCTGAGAACTCGAGTCCACACAAAAACCTCTGCACGATGTAGAGCAGCTTTATCCGTCGTTGCCAAAACTTGGAAGCCACCAGGATTCCTTCAGTAGGTAGACGGGTAGATGAGCTCTGGTCCATGCAGACAGTGGGATAGTATTCAGCACCAAAAAGAAAGGAGCTAGCAGGGGATGAAAAGACAGGAGAGAGACTTACATGCGTATCACGACCTGAAAGAAGCCGGCCTGCGAAGGCTGTATATGACCGGAACGCTGCGACCTTCTGGAAGGGGTAAGCCTGTGGAGACAGTGCTGGGGGCAGGCATGAGCAGGTGCAGCACAGAGGAGTTTTGGGGCAGGGAAAATACTGTAGGACCCCACAGCGATGGGCTCCACAGCGCTGGGCTCCACAGCGCTGGGCACATGGCATTCTACTTTTACCCAAACTATAAAGTGAACAACACCGAGAGAGTGACCCTGACGGACCCCGTGGGCTCTGGGGGGTGACGGCATGTCCATGGGGGTTCATCAGGGGTGACAACTGCACCATCCGGTCAGGGTGCTGGTGGAGGGGGAGGCTGTGTGTGCGGTGGGGTGAGTCCATGGGAAGTCTCTGCCTTCCTCCCAGTTTTATTGGAAGCCTAAAGTTGCCCTAAAAATATAAAGCTTAAAAAATCTTTAAAAAATGGGAAGCGGAGAACTACCCATGCAGGTACAGGGTGAAGCATGGAGAGATACGGAAACGTTTTGTGGTGAGTGAGAAAGAGGTTGGGGGCACCTTAATGCTTCATGACCGCAGAAGAGAGGTGAGAATATATGCCTCCGAGCATCTTTTCAAGTAGGAAAGGGAAGGTTTCGGTGACCATCATTGCTCTGGGATAGTTGTAGCTGGCTTTAAAATATGTTAATATATTACCCTGACAAAATTAAAATGAACTCTGAGGGGAGAGAGGCACTAATTCGCTCTTGGCTAAAGGGGTGACTGTGGGAGCACATCTTGGAGACGGGTTTATTTATTTACATTTCCGTGCGCAGAGGAGACCTCGATGAGAAAGGCTGGGTTCTGTGCCGGTGAAGTGGATTTGAGGAACCCGCAGCTCGTCTGCTCCGCCAGGAATGGGGAGCGAGCGCCCATGGGCGGCTTGTCTGTGGGCCCCGGGGGTGGGCTGCGGCCACACCACCTCTTCTCTCCACCTGCCGGCAAAGCAGCTGCTGCTCTCCGACCCCAAAACCTCTGGCTGGGAACTGGTCACCCGTGCACGTCTACATGATAAAGACACGACTCGATTTTTTTTTTTGCAGAGAAATGATTTAGTTCACCATTAGACTTTGCACACAGAGCTCTCCGCTGCGGTTTTCAGGGCAGCACTCCTCTTACGTTCCTTTCTGCTTCGGGTCGTGGGAGCCACCTGAAGTTGGGAGTTTCAAGCTGTTCATGTGGCTAAGCCTGTGGGTTTCCTTGGAAATGAAAAGGCTTGTTAACCAGGCCAAGGGTCTGCAGGGTGTCAAGCCACGTCTGAGCAGAGGGGCGTCTAAGCTGCCACACGGTGAATTCAGAGGGAGAAGCCTGCTTTTCTGTCCAGGGACTGATCACTGGGGATGATGGGGCTGAGGTCCCAGGGAGGGATTTGTTTTTTCTCTGTGTGCAAATGCACTATGGAACTGGCCAGCATTTCTGTCCCCGCAAGGCTGCCGTGTCTCCGGAGCCATTGTCACTCTTGAGCTCTGAAAAGCCTCGTTTCAGCTCCGTGGTACACCCGCACGAGCTCCTTCCAAATGCCAGGCTTTGCTCCGATTGCCCCAGCGTCAGAGGCCTCGGGGAGGAATCCTCAAGGTCAGTCCCACAAGCCTGGTTCTGAAGTGCCCGCTCTCTCAGATTTCCAGGGATTTGCCTGACTTTGCCGTTCTGAGACCCATCCGTACCGCTTACATGAGCGCCTTCCCTTCCACACTGTCTCCCCGAAGAATTTCAGTGTGGCTCTAATACCTTCTTGAATATTTATGCATAGACTTCCTCATCTCCTAATTTCTTTTCTAAGATTCTCGCATCCCCACAAAGTCGCTTTAATGGCTCTCTGCTACTCGGCTTTCTTCCTTCCTCATTGGGGTCAGTAAGTCCTGCCCGCTGTGGTTACCGGAATCTTTCCTTGTGCAAATGCACCCTCCGTTTTTATGCTCCCCCTTGGCTTCACTTTTCCACACCATCCCTTATCGTTATGGGATCTGATTCAGGCATGTTCTTAAGGCTGAACAAAAGGGTTAGAATATTTGGAATAAAATGCGCCCAGTGGGAGTGAGGGAGGCAGGGCCCTGTGAGCAGCTCCAGAAGGGCTGCCACCCCGGCTGTGGCCTTCGTTCTCCTTCTGCCCCACCCGCGGCTCCGTCTGCCTAGGCTTCGGGTCGGAAACTGGGTCACTCGGGGTGGCCGCCGACAGACCTCCAATCAGAAGTCACAGGTCTGCTGGGTGCAGGCGAAGCCCCGTCCCAAAGGCAGTCCCCCTGCCCCCCACTTTCAGAGCTCCTTGGGACGCCCTGTCCACCCCGGGGGCACTGCTTTCCATGCTTTGGGAAGTTATTTTTCCTCTGCGTGGAGACCACTTTCTTCCCCTGTAAATAGATTAATTGTATCTTCCTCTCCGGGTGTTTGAAGGGATTCAAGCTAATCAAATCTAAGAACCTGCCGGGAGGGTTTACGAGAACATCATTATAAAATCTCAATAAATCAGGTCTCTCTCCTCCCTCCAACAGGCACCGCGCTCCCTCACCAGCACCGCGCAGACTCTGGTCCTAATACTTGGAGGGTAAATGTAGGAATAAAACAAACCCTGGGGCAATGGTCCTGGAGATGAGCGGCTTTGTCTTCCAGTCCTGTTGCTTGGTCAGAAGTCAGAATTCCAGGAGCCTCCCCCAGAAGAACATGGGTTTGCAGTCCAAGTATGCAGTCTGGCTGCCATGTCCTGTGTAGGAGTTAGTGCGTCCTGCCCCTTGTCAGAGCCGTGGGGACAGGGTCATTCACTCCCGCTGTGCTTGCAGCCCCAGTGCTCCCGCTGGGCTGCCTCTCGCCTTCAGAGACTCATCTCCGCCGCCTCCCCAGCAGGAGCCAGTCGTCCTGCTCTGGCCCCAGGCCCTCCTGCCAGCAAGCCAGCCATCCGCGGGGCACCTGCTGGGCGGCTGCCCGGGTGTGGGCAGCTTTTCCCCCAGGAGCCCTGTGGCTCCTGCCCAGACTCAGCCTCCACGTGACCAGGCCCTGAGCCTTCCAGGGCTCCTCTGCTCGACTTCTTAGTAGTCCACAGTGTCTCCTGACGTTCTGTCCACTCTGCTTACTTACCAGTTCCGTTTACTTACCCCCGCACCCACGAAGTCGGGGAGATCGCAGGCCCTTCTGAGTTCTTATGACGGATTTTCAAAGTGGGGCTCTCCCAGGTTGGGGTGCACGGGGGTCCCATGACCCAGCTCCAACTTTTCAGTATTTCAACTGATTTTTAATAATTGAGAACTGACCCAAATGGTGTCACCATGACATCTACTTTATTTTCAAATTATATTGAAATAGCCTACGATGTGTGCTCTGTACGTGTTTTATTATTGTGGCTGGGTAAGGCCACAACTCCATTAGTCCATTGCAACCCAGCAAAGGCAGACCCAAGGGGTTCCTGTTGAATAATTACACATGTGCCCATGTCCTTATATCAGTCACGTGTCTCTGCGTGTACGTATACATCTCCTGTTAGAGAACAGGCTTCCACCTCTGTGACAGTTCCTATAATTGAGGAAGAACCCATCAGTGCTTGGGACCCATGATCACATCTCAGGTTTTAGGAGGCTGGTGATAGAGAAGCAGCTGCTAGGGAAACTTGACTCCTTTGTAACAGCAAAACAACAGGATCGACCCTATCTTCAGAGAAACTAAAATGTAGCAATGTTGAAGAACAGGTGGCGGATGGAGAGTGAGGAGCCGAGGCTAGCCATGTGCTCCACCCCGCGTGTGCCTGGCCTGCGCGCTCAGCTCTGCCCTTTCTCCTTCTCCCTCCTCCTCTCCTTGTCCCACCAGATGCTTCACTTTAGTCACAGTGACTTTGCTGCAGACCCGTGTTCCCTTTCAGAGCACTTCTGCAACAGACTCATGGGTCCTTAGAGAAACCAGGACGAGGCCGTGTTTTTGCAAGCGTGGGAATTTTGCAGGCATGGGAATTTTGCAGGTGTGGGAACAGAGGTTGGAGACAGAGTGGTGCTTCCATGTGGTCATGAACTCATCAGTTCTTGGTGCCAAAGGGGATGCGAGGGTCATTTATTCTCTGAGTGAAATGAGCTCTATGACCCATAACGTCCCTGACAGGTGTCAGACTGCAGCTTGGACAGCTACTGTTGGCGAGCTCCTAATGTCTACAGCAGAATTAAAGGAGAACCGACTGTCCTATGTGGTTGAGCAATTCTGTTTCTGGCCACAACTTCCCCTTGAAATTACTAGTGTGAGCTCTTACCTCTGGGTTCACTCAAGGTACACCAAATCCATTTTTCAGCTGGTGGCCCCTTTCAAGGCTTGTGTGACTTCATTTTCCACCGCACTTTCCAGAAGCAAATGGGCCTCACAGACTTCACTACGACCCACTTGACCTTGTTTCCAGAGCCTTCCCTCACTGAGGTGTGTCCCGAATGTTTTTCTGGTATAGCGACGTTTCTTTTCAAGTATGGAATTCAGCCTAACCATAGCACCTTGCATGGTAACGAATCTGATTGTGTCACAAGAACTACTATCCCCAAATGGGGTGCAAAATTTCAAGCCTAAGGCACAAATGGTTATTAAGAAGCAAGGAGATATTATTCCCTCCTAGACCTCTAGAGTCAACTTAAACACACACACAGTGTTTTTAAATGACTTACGTGGTATGCACTTAGCAACAAAGACATCGATCACCCTGTAAAGGGTTAGCACAAGAACATAAACCCGCTCTCTAACCCCCTCCTGCAACGGACTGAGTTACCCCCTGTAACTCCTGTGTTGAAGTCCTAGCCCCCAGCGTGACTGTGTTTGGAATGGCGACTTTGAGGAGGTAATTAAAGTTAAAGGAGGTCTTGGAGTGGGGCCCTAATCCTATAGCACTGGTGTCGCTGGAGGAAGAGACAGAGATACCAGGGATACGTTTGCCAGGAGTGGAGACAAGCTGAG
Source organism: Taxidea taxus jeffersonii (assembly GCA_003697995.1). Classification (NCBI taxonomy): domain Eukaryota; kingdom Metazoa; phylum Chordata; class Mammalia; order Carnivora; family Mustelidae; genus Taxidea; species Taxidea taxus. The sequence continues at coordinate 30,999 of ML105985.1, read as the reverse complement.
GACACAGGCAGAGGCTGCCATGCACACGCCTCGGAGAGAGGCCTCTGGAGAAAACACTTTGATCACAGACGTCCAGCCCCCAGGACTGGGAGACAATCAGTGTTTGTCATGAAGCCTCCTCATCTGTGCGCCCTGTGGTGGCACCAAGGGGTCCATTTGGTCTCCCTGTGGGATCTGTCTACACCTGCTGGGGCCAGCATCACCGTGACACGGATATTAGTCCAAACCCGAGACGGGTGGCTCTTCAAGACAGATAAGCAGGGACTATGAGAATATACAGACCTTATCATCAGCACTGTGGACTGAAGCATCCGTAACTTAGGATTTTATTACATAAATATAAACTGGAACACTTGAGCGAGCTACTGTCAGCATCCCTGCGGAGGATTGAAAGTGAGCAGCCTTTTATATTGGGTCCTTTGAGGTGACTCCTTAGTGGGCAGTCCTTCGTTCTGCAAGGGTCAGTGACAGGCTCCTAGACGTTGGCTTTCCTTTGGGTCTGTGGAAAGAGAGTAGTGGAGAGGATCCCTGCTCTCAGGGCTGAGCTCAACCCTCAAGTGACTGTGCTATGTACCCCAGGAAGAAATCCTTACAATTAAGCAGGTGCGACCAGATGAGTCTGAAACCCCGTTCCCTTAAGCCTCAGGGGGCTGCTCTGAGGTCCCCATGCTTTGACTGGCAAGCAGGGGGCAAACTCAGGATCCATATGCCCTCTCTTGAGGTTGGTTTGTGCCAGAAAACATCCAGTTCAATCAGGCCACACGGCAGAATCCACACAGGACTTCTGAATGGGATTGCTTCTTGATGACGTGTGGATTTATCTATTTTCTTGATTTCCCCCTTGGTTTGTGCGCACGACTTTTTTCTGTAATGCCTTTGCGGAGCAGAAGCAACTGAAGTCAGCGAGGCTCTGACCTGAGGAGGAATGGAAACAGGGCAGAATCCTGTGGGTGGTGGGCGGGTCAGCCGGCTGTGCTCCAGCTGAGGGGTGCTGTCCCAGGCCCTGGGCCAGGCAGTCCCCAGATCTCCCCTACGGGTATGTGACTGGGGCCCTGGGCTGAGACTAGGATGTCAGCTTGGGGCTGCAAGGCTAGTATCAGCTATTCTGAAGACAAGAGGAAAGCTGATATCTAACTTGAGATTTAGGGACAATTGTGCAAAAGGACAGAAGTTATTTTATTTTATTTTTTAAAATTTTATTTTATTTTATTTTTCAGTGTTCCAAAATTCATTGTTCATGTACCACACCCAGTGCTCGATGCAATACGTGCCCTCCTTAATACCCACCACCAGGCTCACACAACCCGCCACCCGTTCCCCTCTAAAACCCTCAGTTTGTTTCTCAGAGTCCACAGTCTCTCATGGTTCGTCTCCCCTTCCAATTTCCCCTGATTTACTTATCCTTTATTTCTCCCCATGTCCTCCGTGTTATTTCTTATGCTCCACAAGTAAGTGAAACCATATGATAATTGACTCTCTCTGCTTGACTTATTTCACTCAGCATAATCTCCTCCAGTCCCGTCCATGTTGATACAAAAGTTGGGTCTTCATCCTTTCTGATGGAGGCTTAATACTCCATAGTATACATGCACCACATCGTCCTTATCCATTCGTCCGCTGAAGGGCATCTTGGTTCTTTCCACAGTTTGGTGACTGTGGTCATTGCTGTTATGAACATTGGGGTACAGATGGCCCTTCTTTTCACTACATCTGTATCTTTGGGGTAAATACCCAGTAGTGCAATTGTAGGGTCACAGGAAAGCTCTATTTTTAATTTCTTAAGGAATCTCCACACTGTTTTCCAAAGTGGCTGCACCAACTTACATTCCCACCAAGAGTGTAAGAGGGTTCCCCTTTCTCCACAACCTTTCCAATATTTGTTGTTTACTCTCTTGTTAATTTTGGCCATTCTAACTGGTATAAGGTGGTATCTCAATGTGGTTTTGATTTGAATCTCCCTGATGGCTAGTGATGATGAATATTTTTTCATGTGTCTGGTAGCCGTTTGTACGTCTTCATTGGAGAAGTGTCTGTTCATGTCTTCTGCCCATTTTTTGATGTGATTATCTGTTTTGTGTGTGTTGTGTTTGAGGAGTTCTTTATAGATCTTGGATATCAGCCCTTTGTCTGTACTGTCATTTGCGAATATCTTCTCCCATTCCGTAGGTTGCCTTTTTGTTTTGTTGACTGTTTCCTTTGCTGTACAGAAGCTTTTGATCTTGATGAAGTCCTAAAAGTTCATTTTTGCTTTTGTTTCCTTTGCCTTTGGAGGCATATCTTGAAAGAAGTTGCTGTGCCTGATGTCGAAGAGGTTACTGCTTGTGTTCTCCTCTAGGATTCTGATGGATTCCTGCCTCACAGTGAGGTCTTTTATCCATTTTGAGTTTATCTCTGTGTATGGTGTGAGTCATCTAGCTTCATTCTTCTACACATAGCTGCCCAATTTTCCCAGCAGCATTTATTGAAGAGACTGTCTTTATTCCACTGTATACTCTTTCCTGCTTTGTTGAAGATTATTTGACCACAGAGTTGAGGGAGAAGTCATCTTAATATTCAAATGTCATGCGTGGTCCACATGGAGGGAATGGGCAGGTAGGAAAGAAACCTAATGAGTTTCAGTAAGAGCTAGTGGTGTGATGGTTCAGCATCTGGTCGGGGTGGCTGCTGCGTGTTCAGCTTTCCGCCGCATGGACGCTCAGCACACAGCCCCAGGAAGCCACAGCCTGCCCCATGCCATTTTGAGACCTCAACCAGGCCGTCCTCCCGCTTCTCCGTCCCCCACCCTGGAACAGACTGCGTTTTAAAGGACATTATTAAAAAATGAGACACCTAGTTAATTTCTTTTATATTCAGTGTTCCCCGATGTGCATTCAGAAAGTAAACACATCCCGAGGCAGGGACTTTTTTGCACCGTAAATCAGGTGGATGTCTTTGGAGATTATTAGTTCTGTTATGCGGCATTGTAGGTGGGAAGTAATTTGCTTCCTTTGTTGTTTTTAGATCCATGTTTATCATCCTCTCCAAGTTGGAGTTATTTACTAAGCAGTGCAAGTAAAGAACTGGGAGGAAGGCAGATTAAAATAAGAAGGATGTTCCCTGCTTTAGAAATGCAGTGCTGAGCAGGCATGTCTCATGAGATGAAGCCGGGCTGCACTGGTCTGGAGGAGGAGGGATTAATTAAAACTCACGGCTGGGATGGGGAATTTAAAGTGTGTTTGTAAAGTATTAAGTTTTCTTCCTTTTTTAAAAAAATAATTATTAGCAGGCCATGAAGCTGAAAGGACAAATGGAAAGTTTTTCCATGTCTTTATGAAAATAATCTTCATTTAGACAGACTAGAAAACAAGTGTATACTCTTAGGGGCCCCATGGGAGAGGAGTTGGTTAAAGTGTCAAAAGCGAATTTAGCCATATTTTTACAATGGTGTGCTTGGTGTCTTTAGAGGTAGGATGGCAAAAAGCATGCTTTTTGCCATCCTACCTCTTTGCCGGTCAAAGCATGGGGATAAGGCTGGGATAAAGAGAGGAGTCAGCATCTCTGATTCCAAGTTCTTCTGTTTCTATGTCCTTACACAGGGACAGAGAGCTGTTGCTAGAGAGCTATGTGTCTGTGGGGTTCTTTTATAATTGACTAATTAATGCTCCTTTTACTTCTTGCAAACACTGTTTGTTCCAGTTTGCTGGTAAGATGGTGATTTAAGGAAACAGTATTGGAGTCCAACAATGGAGCGTGCCAGGCACATGGTGGGGCTTGGCTAAAGACCCTCACCCCTGTCTGGGTTTATACTTCTAGCCGTGTGCCCGTAAAAATCTAATATGTTTTTTGTTTTGTTTTGTTTGCCTCTGAAGTCTACTAGAGAGGAGTCCCAAGAAGGCAAAGCCAAAGCCCAGATGTGTCCATTTCTGAAGTGCCTATGTCTGACCCTGGGTAGATGCTTGAATGACTTGTAATCAATTTCCAATCGGTAGAAGGAAATCCATATATATATATATATATATATATATATATATATATATATCCATGCATACGTCATGGTTAAGTAATAAAGTGCAGTCATTAAGAGTCTGAGCTGTAGAATTTGATGAGCTGGGGATTCAATTCTGGATCTATGGCTTATTCACACTGTGTCCTAGATCAAATTGCTTTAATTCCAGATCCCTCCTTTAGGAAATGGACAAATGACTATATCTTGCTTCTAAAGGCATATCCAGCTCATACACTTGTCATGCTATGTATTGCATGTAATTATTTATGTGCTTCTCTCCCTCTGACCTACTAGTGTTTATGCCTCATGGGGGGCAGGTATGGCACCTACTGAGTTCACTCTTCCATCCCCTGCCCTTAGAACAGAGTCAGGACTATTAATCGAGTGAAAGACCCCATAAAGCTGAGATGAGGTGTTTCATGGAGTGACAGCAAGTCCTTGCTCAGCGGATGTTCACGCCAGCCCTTTCTATTAGCCTTATTAATAGGTGCTAGTCAGGATACTGAGTACAAACATGAGATTTTGCTGCACACAGAAGCTTGAAAGTAGGTAAATGCCTATAAGGTGTGAGTTAATAAATGCATAGGATTTGTTTATAATAAACATATGGATTACTTTTATGCAAATCAGAACTTGGAAAGTGTTGAAAATAGCCTGCTCTCTCGAATGGGAGTTTAGTTATTGTTTTTGTTATGTATATGTTAACTGAATTCCTAAACAATCTTGTTTTTTCTGTATTGAAATTCACCAGCACTTTAAAGGGAAAGCCTACTAATGGGCTCAGCGCCTTGACTTTACAAGCTCCTGATTCCAGTTTGAGCAGTATTCTAAATTAGAAAAAGAATTAGATTTTTCTCCTAGGTGATACTATTTCCAAAAAGATGACTGACTCTCAGATTCTTTACCATTTCTGAATTCTTAATAGGAGAATCCTGCCACTTGATCCACTTAAACTATATTGTAAACATGTGGTTTTGGAATTCAAGCACTCATTTCTGATGGCAGGAAAATTGTGACAATAGTGTCCTTTAGGAATGTGGATCATTACTTCACTGAGTGTGACACTAAATTTCAATGGGACTTTTGCATTTTACTCAGGTAGTTAATCATCGCCTAGCTGTTAAATATTATCTGTCTTATAGGTCATTCAATCTCTTGAGTTTAATAGCAAGTTATTATTTTCACATTGTGCACTCTGAAAAAAATCTCTAGGGAACAATTGAAAGATAAGCACTGTATTAATTATCTGGCTACTTAAGAAGGACTTGATTATAATAACAATTTGTTACACGATATATAAGGCATATTTCCTGTGTTTATTAAAGAAGGAATTACACCAGCAATAGATAATAAAACTAACCTGTTTATATTTGAGCTGAACATCTTTGAGTGGTTGTGATTTTTATGTGTTTTCTTTAATCTTTAAAAATTCATTTCCCTTTCTTAATCGGTCTTCTACAACCAGTTTCTATATTTCATATTAACTGGTGATGACTCAGTCATTTGTTGATAAAGTAGGCAATTTCTTTCATAAATCAAGGGCATTAAAGAGATGACAGAGGTTGTATCTGGTTTTAATTAAAAAGTATTCTACAATACAAACTCACTTCTGGGCATGAATAATTTCTTTTTGAATACTCACATCAGGCTAACAAAGAGGCCTGTGTCTACTCAGGTGAGGCCAGAGAGGAATTCTGGTGGTTGTTCTAAAACAGCCATGGAGTAGGTATAGTTCCTATCTCCAGCTTCATTGTGACCAAATCCCCCAGTTTCTGTTATTGAAGATAACCCAGAAGTTCCCCCAAGGAGATGCTGGCCATGGGGAGGGGTCTTATGTGACTCTCATTTGACCTTCCCTTTGCTGGGGGCAGGGGTGAGCAAGAGTTCTCATTTCTGAGCGACCAGGGCCTCAGCGGGCGGTTGACCCCTGTATGAAGTCTGGTCTGGGTGGGAAAAAAATCCCATCTCTTTGTTTTCCTTTTGCAGTCTGGGCAGGTGTTACAAAGAGAAGCAGCCTGTGTATCTGGACAAAGGGTGTCCTGTCTCTCCACCCTGCATCTCCAGGTTGCTGTCAGGGGTCCACACCACACAAGATGCCTCTGTGGAGGCTTGGTGGTCCTCTGTGTGCTAGACAGACAGCTCCTGGGCCACAGGGACGGCTCAGGATAACTAAGAACAAGGTGGATTCCAGCCACTGCTGTGGACCAATACTCTGGTGATTCTAGGGGTTTTGGTCTTCATTTCTGCATCTGTGAAATTGTTATTTTTTATTCCCTCAGGACTTTTCAAAATCAGCTACAGTGAATCCTCGTGGTTCTGAAGAGACAGTGTGGTCAGCCCTGGGTGGGTGGTGGTAGGAAGAATGGTCTGGCATCAAAGCTGTTTCCTCCTAGTTAAACTGGAACAATCCCAGACCTATTTCTTTAATGTTCAAGGTAAAATTTTATTTGAAGAGTGATCTGCTGCGAAGACAAGAGAGCAGATCTGAAAAGTATGTTGTAGCTTTATCCGATGAGGTAGATGTCCAGGGAGATCGTCTGGGGGCTCCTGCTGCCTTCCTACCTAAGAAGAGAAGGCACGTCAGACTTGGCGCCTTTCTCCCCCAAGCTTCGCCTGCTCTCGATCCACAGAATAAAAACACAGGCTTTTAATTGTTGCCCATGTCACTTGTAAGCACTGCAAGTTCAATAGGACTTCTAGAAATAAAGTTGAAAAATATTTTTAGACATGGTTTCACATTCTGTGGCATGAAATATTTATTCATAGAAGAAGCAGGAACATCTTTCAATTTGTGAAAATGGAAAAAAAATGGCCTTCTCCTAAAAAAGGCCTTAGAATACCAATCATGATGCCAATGACACAAGAGCAAATCGTTCAAATGAGATGAAACTGTCTCAGCCCCTTTCAGACTTTCTTGAAGGCATTAAAAAGTAAACATTTTAATAAAGAAAACAAGATTAGATTCCAGCAGGACAAGACCATTACTTTTAATGAGATTCTTTGAAATGAAGAATGGCAGCTTAATTGGTTAAAAAAAGATTAATAGTAATTACTTGTTTAGCAACAAAAATAAGCAAAATAAAAACCATGTGTGGTCGGTTATCAAGAGCAGGAATTCAAAGAGACTTTCACGCTAGACCTTGTCTGCAATGAAGCTCATTTCGTCCGTGGTCCAGGCACTAGGAGACCTGGCTTTGAGTCCTGGTGTCCTCTCTACTTTGCCATGACTGCGGGAGCAGAGCCTTGACCGAGGAAGGGTGCCTGGGACCAGATAATCCATCGCAGCTCCAGAATTTCAAGGATCTATCACTCAGTAGTGCCTCTTCTTTTCCTTTCTGAGGTTTTAATCGAAACGAATATGCATGGGAGAGATCCCAGTTCATGGCACCCACATATTTCTGTTGCATGAAGGGGCAGAACTGTATTAGTTTTTCTGATGCATTTTCAAGTTGCCTTTTCAATGGTAATCAGTGTGGGAAAATACACTAAACCTTAGAGCTGAAAGCGAGGAATTAACTGTGGGCACGAGGCAGCCCCACCCCGTGTACCTGTCATCCATCATCTATGCTTTTATCTATCATTTTTGTATCATCATTTTCAGTACAGTCTGGTCTGTCATCTCTCTCATGCGTCATCTACCTGTTACCAAGCTCATCTATCATTCTATTATTTACAATGTAATGAGGACTATCCTCATACACGGATCTTGGTGCACACCAAAATTACACGGAGGGGCTTGCCTGAAGATAGAAAAGTGAGTGTCCCGGAGCTTGGGTGTGCGGCGATGATCTGTCTGGCACTCCGGATCCTGGGTTGATCCCTCTGGCCACCGCAGAGGGCACGTGGCACGCTCTGAGACGCATGATCCCTAGCTAAGGAGAATGAAGCTGGAGATGCCTGGTTCCGTGGCTCAGCGTCCGGCATCGAGCCTTCCCGGAGGGGGGTCTGGGCCTGATGCTGCACAGGGAAATCATAAATTGGATCTTGCCTTGCTTCTTTTGTCCGCATCCTTTCCCCCGATTTCTGGAATGGTGTTCCTTCCCCTTCCTTGTGGGAAAGGTGGGTTCGCTCTTTCTTTCAAGCGTGCAAGAAACAGTGGCTGCACCGTCCATTCCTATGGAAAGGACTTTGCTACTTGCTATTAGGCAGGTTTTCTCATCTTCACATTTCTTGGAAGTGCCCGGGCAATTTGCCCTCTGCTCTTGGGGCATTATGTCTTTGAGTCCCAGATGCCAGGGGACCGACCCATCTGACCACCAGCTGAGCTGGGGTTCTTCACCCGTCCAGTCTTGCTTCCCTGTGGGAGAGTCCCGGAGCCTCCCAACCCTGGCACCTGGCTGCTCCCACTCCCCCAGGAAGCCTTGCGCTCTTGTTTCTTAATAAAGCATTGATGATCCTGACTAAGTACCAGCTGAATTTGCATTAAACCATGGTAAAATCCAGCAGTATGCTGTATCAACTCAGTGGGGGGATGAGGAGGAAGGGATTTAGTGACCTCTGTGACAGTCAGGACCCCCAGTTCCCTTGGAAGTGGAATTTGATCCGGTCCCTTTGTCTTCCGGCCATAAGCGCAGCTGAACGCAACCCTCGGCTGAGGTTCGCAGCTGGCGAGGTGGTTTCTGCTTCCGCGACCCCTGAATTTCCTGCGGCACCTGTTCTCTGAGAATGGCAGGGCAGCCAGATTTCCAAGGACAGCAGCCCCTCTGTGTGCACTTGAGTTACTGGGCAGCCGCAGGGAAGCAGAAAGAGGCTCCCTTTCCTGACACAGCATCAGAACCCAGAACCGTGGCACCGTCCCCCGGCCGCCCTGCCATCGTGTCCCCTGGCCGCCCTGCCGTCATCCTCGTGACTCCTTGTCACTTCTCCGTCAGGTGGGCATTTTATCAGCTCATGTCATCCCAAGAAGGGTGACTGCAGGATAATGAGATATTTGGGACCAAGAAAGAGACCGCCTCGCTAACTCGTATTACAGGAGACGGTTCGAATCGGTCCATATGATTATCCGGTGTTGCTGGCAATCTCTTCCTGTGCCTGGTCTATCAACCGTGCTTCATCACAAGTGTGCGCAGGGTACGGGATTCACCGCCTAGGCCCCTCCGGGTTTCAGGCATCCCTGTGTCCAGAGCCGAGGCTTCAGGAGGCCCCAGGCAGAGCCCAGCTGCCTCAGGTGGCCACTTGCTTGGGGCACTGGGGACACTGCTGTCCCCACTCCGATGGCCCCTCAGTTGGCAAATGTGATCACAGGACACACAAATATTTGCACCGTCCTTTTCAGATAAAGAAGGGCAAGGAAAAGGGAAAGGCAGAGGAATGTGAAAACAGAAGAGGAAAGTGTTGCCAAGCACAAGGGGAGGGGATTGAACTGAGGGAGGAAAGAGTTAAACACAGAAACCAGATCCTGGCGTGTTATCCTCCGTCAGCAGATCCTCTGTATATCGTAACAAGCCCAATGCGACAAGCGTCCAGTGAGCTGGTACACACACCGGTGTGTGCTTCTCGGACACTGATGGAAACCAGGCTCTGAAACAAGGAGCTCAGAGTCCCCGTGGCCGCTCCTCTCCCACTCACAGCTCTTCTGGAACTTTCCATGCAGAGGTGGGAACACACAGACCAGCCTCTCCAGGTGTCTCAAAGGTCCACCTCCTCACAGGGTTCTGTTTAGGACCAGACCTCTCACCTTGATGGGACTGGCCCTGATTTTCTCATTGTTGCAGATTTTCTCCTGTGTTTCCGAGTGTCTCCCTCTTGGGCACCCGTCACTGTGCACCTGTTGCATTTTCTACCCCAGGATCTGAGGGAGCACATTCTGGATTTCACTTGGCCCTGAGGTCCCCAGTCACCAATGACTGTTCCAAATGACTGGAGGAAAACCAGAAAGCCTTCCCTTTGCAAAAGAGGAAAGGAGAGTTACGGTGAGGCCTAACCCTGAGGTTCTGCGGACCCTTGCTCCCTCACCAGGAATCGAAAGGAAATTATCTGAAGTCTGATATGTTCTCCATCAAGTTATTAAAACCGAATCATAATTTCCATCCAGCAACAAAATGTGACGAAATCACCCGACCAGCTACTAATTCCTTCAGAGATGTGTTCGACTGTAAATAGTATAGTAGACATGTGTCCTGAGGTGGGCACCACAGGGGTGTGGTGACGCTTTGCTGTCCTTGCTGACTGATGGTAGTGGCTTTTCATGAGTTCTTTCCTAGAGGAGATGTTCAGTCTTATTTTCTGATACTAGTTCCTTAGACTGTGCTCCCATGTTCTTTGGTGCCGTGGGGAATGGGAGCCTCTCCGTCCTCCTGGGCAGAGTGGGTGTCCGTGTATGTGTGTGTAAGTGCGCATGTGTGTGTGTAGATACACATGAATGTGCATGTCTGTGCATATGGTTGTGTGTGCTTCATATGTGGGCTGTATGTGCGTGCACAGCTGCATGGGAAGGAGGGGCGGTGGGCATGCAAGGGGAGGACCACAGGGCTAGTTCCCAGGCACATGCAAACTCAGGAAACAACTTCTGATTGAATGTAGCAAACTTTTGCATTAGCTAAATGTGAACTTAAACATCCTTGCTTAGCCCTGGGTTTTTTAAAGAACGTTTTTCACTTAAGTGAAAATGCATGCCTTTTTGTAGATGTTGATGCAAACAGTTTCATCACAAGGGGGCTTGCGAATAAGAATGTGGATAGAAAATTATATAAATTATTCATGCAGATGATCTGCCCTTGTTCCTGTTTTCTCTAGGAGGTGCCTTTCCCCTGTCCCACAACAACTGAAAAGACAGGAAGTAAACCTTTTAAATTACATAAATAAATGGGCACAGGAGAAGCACTGGGGACCAAGCAAACTAGGTAGTGGTAAGGGCCCCAGCAGCTCTCATTTCTCCAAGGACAGCTAAGTTCGAGCTCAATGACGTCTCATCACACTGACCTCAATGACAGGAGGGTTCTTGGGAGATACAGCCGTCATCAGCATCAAGAAAAAGGAAGTCACGTGTATGGGAAGACAAGCCAAGAGACATTGATGGAAACACAGAATCTGCACCCATTTAAATTAGATTCAGAAATACGCAGGCAGATTGGATTCCTTGGAGACTTTAGGTGTTCTAGTAATGGAGTCGAGCTCTTCGTAACTTGTCTCATAAAACGGATACCCAGAAGACAAACGTAGCTTAACCTAGTGCTCACAATTTGGAGCAAGAATAAAAACAACCAGACAGACAGTGACCTCCCCTCCCCCTTATGAGTCGATCGCATCAGCACAATTTGGGAAATCTCTGTGTTGATCGTGACTTTGGACGCCACATCTCAGAGGGTCTAAATAATGACCCGTTGAATTACTCCTTTCCTAGCTGAGTCTGCCATATCTACACATACTGTCCATGGCTCGCTCCGAGATGACCTGTCGCTATCATCCACAGTTGTCAGTAAGTCAGTGTGAACAGAGAATCCTACTCAATTAGCTGTGATTTTTCTAACAGCAGCACATTGATTAAATCCAGTATGTTCTCTCTGGATCAACATGGCTGCCGTCAAGAATAGAGAGTAATACTGTATAGTCATCCAAAGTGAATAATTTGCTGCTTCCATTGTTTTTTACATGTTAACCCTAAAAACCAGTTGTTCTCAAGGCAAATGATGTGGGAAGCACACAGGGTATGTTCACACATGACATTTCTATTCTCCTGGTGTCTTGCAGCTGCACAGTCTGTGCCATGCGGGAAAGCTGTACCCCCGGTGGGGGCTCCTGAGGGTCAGCTGATCAGTGGAGCTTTGCTCTGAGCCCAGCCACCTGGGCCCATAGTGTCCCCCCTCCCCCCAGTTCATCATCCTACAATAATCCTAGCTCGGGTGCGGAGGTGGAAAACCAGGCTCAGCCGCTCATGTGTGCTGACGCTCGGAGCAAGCCCATGAAATTCTACCTTCCCTTGTGTACACTCCAGGTGGGAACTTACTAGTTCTTTCAATTAATGGGGGATAAGTCCTACCCCTTTGAAACTTGGGGCAGCAGTCATAACTGGGTACATTGATATGTTTGCTGCAAACTGAATGCCCATGGCCAGTCAGTAGGATAAACAATGTCAGCGGTTTCAGGTCCATAAAGGCCAGACTCGTCACTCGTCAGCCAAAGGAGTCATGTTGAGTGTTCAGAACTTTTTGACTTCCAGAACTCTGAAGGAAGAATCTTGGATTTACAAATCTTTATTTAACAGATAAGGAAATCACAGGGGTTCATGTGTCACACACAAGTACACACGCTACAAAAATCCCCATTTTAAAACTGTGAACTGTGATTTTGAAAAGCTTGCCTCTAGAGTAAACAAATAAATGATAAAAAAATCATACTATAGTATTCATACTATTTTGCACCATACTTAAAAAAGGTCACACTTTGTTCTAAAGATGTTTTCACTTTAATCCGGGAGAGATTTCTAGTTCTTTTCTTCTTGGCTGTGTAATACTCCCCGTGTTCTGGAACCCTAATTCGTTCATGCAGGACTGTCGGGACGGCCATGCTGGCTGTGCCCTGATTGCACAACAGCCCAGAAGATGCGGTTGCATTAAGGCTTCTCTGCCCGACATCCTTGCCACCGACACCAGCCTCTGAGCTCTGGTCCTTGCGTCTCCAGAGTGATGGAAAGGGGTTCATGGAGGAGGAATTCAAGACCCACCTGGAGAAAAGCTGAAGCCAAACCTCACTGCTGGGACTAGGATAAATTGCCGACAGATTAATGGCTTTGGTGTAAAAACTGATAAAAACATAAAAGTGAAGAAGATACCCGAGGGAACGCCCTTTATAATGTGGGATTGGGGAAGTTTTTGTAACTGTAACATGAAATCTTGAAGCTACAGAGAAAGCCTGACAAAATTCATGGAAATACTGATGCCAAGAAAAATACCTACTAGTACTTTTGCATGGAAAGTAAGAGCTGGGAGGAAATATCTGCAAATCATCTCAGGGAGAAAGAGCTAGCTTAGGATATGGATGGACAATGAACAAAAAATAAAAAGATTTTTAAACACAGAGAAAGACAGTCGACCTCACTCATCCTACGAGAAAATGTGAATCAATTGTTTTCTGAAGCAATAAAGAAAAATAACAAAATCCTTTCATCGAGTCCTGCTCATTAGGTGAGCTGTAGTTTTAAAAGCTTTGCCTCAAGGTTAAAGAAAGAAACGGTTAAAAGAAATAAGAATTGTCAGAAAAGTCCAGGGGCCAAAACTATCTTTTCTTTCATTTTTATCTAAGCACGGAAAAGGTCAAGAGGCTCTGCTTTGAATTTTTATTCCATCAAGAGACAACAGAATGAACACAGATTTAAGGGTTTTCAATAAAAGCCTTCCTGTGAAGTGTTTATTTTGATCAATTTTGTGACATTTTCTCTGAACATCATCATTTATTAGCTTGATGATTCTTGAGATTCCTGTACAGAGAAATCAAGGAGGAAGCTTTTCAACTTGAGATAATTTGATTTCTCAGAGTTTGTGCTGATCACTGGTGTCGGTCGGTTCCAAGATTAGGCTCATCTCTCCAAGTTGTAATTCCTCACAACAGGTTTCTTCTGTTTTCCAGCATTTAACACACGGACTGTCTTCAATGTGTCGCTTTAGGAGGAGACTACCCAGGGCTGTGGGGGTGGCGGTGAGCCTCGGGCGTTTCCTTGGGAGCCAGAGTCAGCGTCTAAAGTGAACTTGCCTGAACCCCACGTCGGGTGTGCGGAGGGCACGGGAAACGGGATCGCGGCGGAGCTGGGGCAGGGGGAGGTGGTCAGGGCTGCAGAGGCCTGGCTCTGCCGGTGGAGGCAGGTGTGACATTGCATCACACATTGTGGGAGAGCGACAGAGCAGAGCCCTGGGGGCCCACAGAGGGTCATTTCCTTTGCGGAGTTTGGTTCTCAGGCTTTGTGAGTTGGAAAGAAGCTCGTTAAACTCTGTCTGCTGGAACCTAGGGTTTTTGGGTATTTTTTTACGATCCATAAGCCCCCTTTGCGTTTCCCGAGATGGGGGCTCCCCTGGCGGCACCTGCGCAGGTGGAGACGAGGGTCCCAGCAGCAGTCGGATCTGGGGTGACTGGAGACAGCCACGTGCTGTCCGCCGGGCTGCAAGTGCTTTGTTTGCTTGTAAACCTGCCGCATTTCCTGGGCACCTCAGGCTGCTCGCCTTGTGTTTAAAATAAATCCTCGCGTTTCCCAGAATCGGAATGTGCCTGTGCTCCGTCACTCCTGAGGACAGGCCGCTGGGCTTTCTCCTTTGGGGCTGGGCTTCCAGCTCCTCCTCTGTGTCTGGCCTCCCCGCGACCAGGCTGGCGGTCGGCCCGGCCTCGGCGCAGCGCGGCGGGTGGGAGACCGGGTCTGGGGGCGCAGGCTCCCCTGCGCGGGCCGCGGACGGAGAGAGGGAGCCTGCTGGAGGCGCTCAGGCCAGAGCGGGACGGGAGGCAGGAGCGGTGACGTGCCGCTCGGAGCAGGTGGCAGGCGGCGTGGCAGCTGCGTGGCCCCCACGGCGGCGTGCCCGGGACACCTGCTGGGGTGGTGCGGTTTGCAGCGCTGTCGCCTCGCACCCGTCTCGCCGGCTCCTGGAGGTGCTGCTCGCGCCCTAGAGTCACAGGGAACTACTCTCCACCTCTACGGGCCCACGTTGGTTTGTGCTGCTGGGCTGTCACCTTCCAGCCCCAGGAACCCGGCAGAAAAGCCCCGTGGACGCGGCCACCCTCCCGCAAGGCTGGGTTGGGGCAGCGGTGGGAAGTCTTCGACATTCTTGTGGAGACAGAAGGACTTTCCTCCCTTGGGGTAATCATCCCTCAGCCTTGCGGTGACGTGCCGTGTGTTCAGTGTCCGGGCGAGTGCCCCGAGGTTCCCTAGGATGCAGAGTTCGCTCTTCCACATCTTTCCTCCATGTTCTGTTGTGGACGAGTAAAGGACGGATTTAAGGAGAAAGACGGAGGAAATGCAATGAAGACCGCAGAGGAAAGCAGCATCATTATGCAGCAGTTAAAGCCGGAGTGATGTTTAGGATAACTAATCTCTTTGGTCCCAATTAAGGGGCATCTCCTGCCAGCTTGAGGATGTCAGTCTGGGCAGAAGGACCTCGCTGCCTCATTGGTAAGCACCGCTGCTCTCTGGGACTCCAGAAGCAACCCTGTAGGGACTCCCAGGGACAAAGTCAGGGAGATGCAGGGAGCTGGGGTTTCCCTGCTAAGCTGAGCCCGACGGAGCTCGGCTGCAGACCAGATGGCCGGGGGTGGTGGGCCAGGGTTGTGGCTTACAGGGAGGTCATTCTAGGCTTTATCCAGGGAACAAGCTGATGTTCTTCCTGGGGTCCGGTGACCCCCATCTGTCCACTTTCATTACTTGTCTCCCCTGCTTTGCGGATGAGCCTGTATGGGTCTGAAATGCAAGATTTTCAGTTTGTTCCTGGGAGTTCAGTACGACCAGATTAGCGATTGCTAGAATTCATGATTGCTGGCTCAGGGCCAATTAAATGGGCAGCTCCTATCTCCAGGGGATATGGGCCCCAACCTTGCCTGGCTGTTTGTACCTGCCCAGGGCAGTGTGCCCCAGCCCAGGAAGGACGAGCCCAAGGCTGAGTGTGTTTTTGTGGGTGGTGGGCGTCTGGAGGGGTATGGGGGGCAGCCTCAAGGAACCGGTGCTACGGTGGGGGCCCCAGCCGTGGGAGGTGCAGACCCAATGGCTGGACACCCTAGAGCCAAGTCGGAGCAGAGACGAGCCCACCCGCGCCCCTCTCCTACCCAGCTTTGTGGGTGTGGAGGTGTCTGTGGGGCCGGGAGCCGGGTCCTTGCCTCCGTGGGATGCTTCTTTTCTCTGAGGCACCCGGGGCAAGCTGCAGGGTCTCTGCACACACGCAGGGGCAGCACTGACATCCGGGTCCTCTTGCGGCTGTCCCCGGCGCCGTGGAAGGTGCACAGATGTGCACACACACCCCTGCAGCCAATCCTGGCTCAGACCCACACCGGGTTTGTCGTTTTCGGGGCCTTGCTTCACCTCCCTGGTCTCCCTAGACACGGTCTTCTCATTGGTGGAAAAGAGATAACAAGTTTGTTCTAAGGGTTGGGGAGATGACCTGCACAGATCGTCACCCACCGCCTGGTGTCAAGGGCATGCGAGCGTGCGACGGCGGCCCCTCTCTTCTGTGTAAAATGCCGTAACCGCGTCCCGATTTGCTACATATGTTCCCGTCCTGTTTGTCGTTTCTTTTGTTTTCTTTCTCAGTGATGCTTTGGGCGCTCAGAGGCCACGTGGCTAAAATGTTGCTGAGTCTGGAAACCCAGGGCAGCACCCACGGGGAACCCCAGCCGTCCTGTCACGGCTCTGTGAGAGGTGGGGGCGCGCTTCCCGGAGGGTGAGGTCCTTCTCCTTGACCTAGTTGCTATCCCGAGCCTGCGGAGAGGTGGAGGGAAGCTTCTACAGAGCTCGTGCTCGCATAGCGGTTTCGCATGTTGCCTCATTTGGGTTGTATATTTTTATTTTAAAATATTTTTAAAAACTAGACAACCGGAGGGGGAGACGAATCATGAGAGACTGTGGACTCAGGGGAGCTAACTGAGGGTTTCGGAGGGGAGGGGGGTGGGGGCATGGGTGACCCTGCTGGTGGGTGTTGTGGAGACACGGATTCCGTGGAGCCCTGGGTGTGGTGCATGGATGATGAATGCCGTAACACTGAAAAGAAAGAAAATAAAATTTCAAAAAGCTAGACAAAAATCAAGATTTATAGAGATTATTTTTAAGCAGTTCTCACAAAAATTGTCAAAAAATTCAATTCATCAGGGAAAAACAAATCAAAACCACAGTGAGATCCCACCTCACACCAGTCAGAATGGATAAAATGAACCAGTCAGGAAACGACAGATGCTGGCGAGGACGCGGAGAAAGGGGAACCCTCCTACACTGTCGGTGGGAATGCAAGCTGGTGCAGCCACTCTGGAAAACAGCATGGAGGCTCCTCAAAAAGTTTATAAAAATAGAGCTGCCCTACGACCCAGCAATCGCACTACTGGGTATTCACCCCAAAGGACATGAACATAGTGACCCGAAGGGGCACGTGCACCCAATGTTCATAGCAGCGATGGCCACAGTCGCCGAACTATGGTAAGAGCCAGATGGCCATCGACGGATGAATGGATAAGGCAGGTGTGGTGTATATGCACTGGAATATCACTCAGTCAGAGAAAAGAAATGAAATCTTGCCACTTGCAAGGAAGTGGAGGGAACTAGAGGATATTATGCTGAGTAAAATAAGTCAGTCAGAGAAAGAGAAATGTATGATTTCACTCATATGTGGAATTTAAGAGACAAAACCTAGGAATATAGGGAGATAAAAAAGAGAGGCAAACTATAAACCAGACTCTTAACGACAGAGAACACACTGATGGGACCAGAGGGGAGGCGGGGAGGGATGGGGGAAACAGGTGCTGGGGACGGAGGGCACCTACTGTGAGGAGCCCCGGCTGCTGTACGAAAGTGTGAAATCACTATGTTGCACACAGGAGGCTAATATTACGCTGTACGTTAACGAACAGGAATTTAAATAAAAACTTGGAAAAAAGATTCCTTTCAGTGTAATGACAATCTGGAGTGACAATCCCCACTTCGGAGGTTTCAGGCACACTCAACCAAAGCAGGTTGATCTCTGTGAGGAGGACTGTCTCACAGATGGAGTGTCCTGTTCCAGGACTTACAGATGATATAGTGACATGGCGAAGGTGCCTGGCTCCAGCCCAGGGGACCTCACGGTTTCACTGCACCACAAAGCGGGACTTCTAGTCACCTGCAGACCAGCTGCTTCCTGGTGGCCCCGGCTGGTCCCGACTGTGTCCCTGGTGGGTGTGGCCTCATGGATCTGACAGATCCAACCCCAAAGAGCCTGGCAGAGCAGGGCAACTGGCAGGCTGTGTGTGTTGGGACTTTTTGCCTGGCCTAAATTATCGCAGAACTAGCAGATTGGAGAGGTCAGTGCTTTATCTTACCATTGAGGGAAAGTCCACGAAAGGGAGACCCACAAGATCACGTGTGGGGAGGGGGCTCTGCCATCTGTGGGGACCATTTCCTAGGGGAAAAACAACTGCACAGCAGAAAAGAAGCAATTTCCTAATCCACCGTACTTCCCTCCAGCCTTTTGACAAGCACTAACTGGGGAATTTTGCAGATGCTGAAGACAGAGGGACCTCAGGGGGACGTCTGCCCCAGAAGACCAACTGGGCATTCGGAATACACAGATGCAAAACAGAGAGAGACAAGATTTCAGTGGGAATTATACTCCTCATGAAACAGCTCAGCTATGGAAAGATTATATCCGGTAGTTATCTAGATGAGAAGAGAGTTCATTAGCTCCTTTTTCCCCCAAAAGAATTTTCCAGTTTATTGTGGTAGAGCTTGAGTCTCCTGCCTGATCAATCAAGGCCTTCAGGTTTATTCTGTAAAAACAATACTTTTGGAGACTTTTTAAAAAAATATACTAAAAAAAAGCACACAGAATTATAACAATTACTATTGGGATATATTATTATTAATCTTGATTTTGTTTATTAAGGAGTCTCCTAACTTGGGTTTAAACTAACTTGAAAAATATAGAATCCAGCCGAGCCCAAGAAAGAACCTTCATGGACTTGACGGCCGTCTTCCACCCTGGAGGCCCCACAGGAGCAAAAGTCTCACAGATTGGGTGTGGACAAGAACACAACATCATCAACCCCCCGTTCCCCAGTGCCGTCCCACTGGACTCTTCCAGGGGAGTGACCGGTGAGCTATTTTTCTTATGACCTTGTCTAGGCCAAAAGACTTTGGTTTGGAATTGAAGATACTAAAATATAAATAGATCCAAGGGGTGTGTCATTCTGGTCCCATGACTTCATGGAACATTTGAAAGTGAACTTTTAAGACTTTCCTCTTATAAAATACACATAAGAAACTGCTGTCATCTCAGAATCTCTTTGGAGGGTTTCAGATTAAAAAAATACTGCAAATAACAAATTAAGATCAATCGCAATAATTGTACGACATGGTCACATCCCGAGCACGTGGATATTGAGTAAGATGCATCTGGATATGCCAATATACCAGCTCGAGATAGAATCCGCTCAGGAAATATTCGTTAACCCCACATACCAGGCATAAAGCAAGGATATACGTCTTGGGGAAAATTGATTTTTATGCTTCCAATTTTGTCATAAAGATATGTTACAGATCACAGATGGATGACCACAAGGTGTGTGCACACTCATGGGGCCATGTCTTCCCCATGAGGGACAACTGAGCAGGAATTCGGGGCCAGGCTTCCATCCGAAGGAGCAGAAAGTGGGGAACCTCCACCCACCTTGGTTCCCCGTCACAGGAAACAGTGTCACAGGAGAATGTTGAGACACGAAGACCAGCTGCTGTGACACCTGCTTCTCTGTTCCATATACATGGCTGGGCCATGGATGAGACTCAAGACGCCTTAACTCAGCCTCACCCCCAAATCCTGGATGTCTGCATGGAGATCAGTCACCAAGAGATAGAAGATGCCTCTTGTCTCTTGCCCCCCCTCCCCGATTCACACACTGAAGTCCTAACCCTTGGGACCACACAGTGTGACCTTACGTGGATGACCGCAGCTCGTGCACACATTGAAGTGCCGGTTCCAGCGGGCTGTGGACAGCTGTCCCATCGCCGCCGAACCGGGGTGTGTGCATGCGGATGCCCGGGGCAGAACGCTCTGTACTCGTGTTCCCCAACATGTCATGGAAGGAGATGGACACAGGGCAAGGTCTCCAGTGATGCGTGGGCTGCAGCTCAGGGTTTAGCTGCTCAGATTGGGAAGAAGCGGTTTCAGAGGGCGATGGTGAGTTTAGTAAGGCATGTCTGAATGCATCCGCACCCCACAGAGAGAGGACACACGCCCCTCAGGGGTGCCGCACCCCTGCCGTCCGGGCTGCTGCTTCTCTTCCCCTCACACACACGCGTCAAGCAGGTCATGTGTCCACCCGGCTTTTGAAAGTCTTGTTGGGAAAGGAGAGTTATAGGGCCATTTCCAACTCATTTTAAAAAGCAACATACCTTAGGATAATTTTAGGTTCATAGAAAAACAACGGCTCTCATATGCCCCTATTGCTAGTTTCGCCGTCATTAATACCTTACAGTAGCGTCGTGCATTTGTCACAACTACTGAGGCAATGCGGACGCCGTCTGATCTGAAGTCCACACCTGCCTCTCCTGCGTCCTGTCTGGCAACCGGCAAGGGCTCGTTGGCTCCACACCCTCGTCAGCGACTGGCCCTGCCGGTTTGACTGGATCCATCCATCCCAGGAGGGCACCGTGCTTTCTCCTGGTTGCTTTTGTTCCCATTTCCCTGATGGCGCAGGGTGGGGCATCTTGCGTACGCCTGCTCGTCACCCGTGTGTCTCCCCTGGGGACGTGCTTGTTGACACCGTTCGTATTTTTAAATCGGTTTCTTCATTTGCCTAGAGTTGAATTTTAAGAGCTCCTTGTATGTTTTGGTTACAAATCTTTTATCAAATGTGCATTTCACAAATATTCTCTCCCGATCTGTGGCTTGTGTCTTTGTTCTCTTCACCATGTCTTTTGCAGAGAAGAAACCTTTGGTTTTTTTTCTTTTCTTTTTTTTTTTTTAAAGATTTTATTTATTCATTTGACAGATCACAAGTAGGCAGAGGCAGGCAGAGAGAGAGGGGGAAGCAGGCTCCCCGCTGAGCAGAGAGCCGGACTTGGGGCTCGACCCCAGGACCCTGAGATCATGACCTGAGCTGAAGGCAGAGGCTTTAATCCACTGAGCCACCCAGGCGCCCCAAAGCCTTTGATTTTAATTAAGTCCAACTTGTCAGTTTTTTTCTTTCATGGGTTGGGGTGTTGCTGTATCTAGAAATTCAACACCAATCCCCAGTTTCACAGGGTTTCTGCTATATTTTCTTTAGGAAGTTTTGTTGTGTTGCCTTTAAATTTAGGTCTGCCCATTCAGGGGGTCCCCAAGACCACCCTCAGGCTCAATAATCTGCTGGACATGCACCTACCCGGGAGTCATCATACAAGCTGGTGACAGTTTGTTCCAGTGAGAGGAGGCAGTGGTAAGCCAGCAATGAGAGGGTCTCGGGGGCTGGTCCAGGAGAGTCAAGGAGGCAGCACCCAACTGTCCTTTCCTCGTGGACTCGAGGACAGCACCATTTCTCCCAGCAATGACGTGTGAGAGTACATAAGGGGCATTTCCATGCAGGGAAGCTCACCTGACCCTGGTGTCCAGGGATATTGGGGTTAGTCCTATAGGCATGAGTGACCACCTATGTGCCTGGCCTCAGTCTCCAATCTGCCCAGAGATTGACCTGATACTACAGGTCTCAGGGCCCCCATTCTGAATTACATTGTCAGAATAGATAATCTAGCAGGCCAAAGCCCTCAGGTAAACAAAGTCATGGTTATGCAGCAGGACTGTCCAAGAGCTTAGAGGTTACCTCCCTGGCGCTCGGAGGCAAAGGACGAAACCTTTCTCTGGACAAGTTGATCTCCTCCTGTACGAGGTCTGTGATGCACGTGACGTTGAATTGTGTGTAAAGTGTGAGGTCTGTGTGTTGGTTTATCTTTTCGCCTATTACCACCCACTATTTCCAGCACCATTTGGTGAAAAGACTATCTTCTGTCCTTTGACTTGTCTGACTGCTGACACCCAGTGGCTCTGAGCAGCCCTCCTCCTGGCCAGGTCCCATCATGCCACCCCTGACTGCAGGGCTCGAATCACGCGGAGCAGGGGGCTCTCCTCACTGTCAGAACCCTCTGCTCTGCGGGGAGGTTCCAGGACCAGCCCCTGGCACCTCCCTCTAGATCTGGGGCCCCTCCAAGCCCAGTGATCAGGGTCATTATAATAGTTGATGCAAAGTTGCAGAAAAAAACAGAAAAGAGCTCATGTATAAAGGTACAGTCATCATAGATTTGCAATGACTTCATAAAGCCCCTGATAAAGAATATCTGATTAAAACTCATAAGTCGTCTTTGATACTCTCCTGAAATGGGAACATATCAGCAATTTATACTCTCTTAAAATAACTCTGTTAAATTTAACACTTTATTGTACCTTCTCTCCAGTTTTAAATATACACCTTTCATTCTACCTGATTCTTCAAGGAATTAAAAATCTGTGCTCAATTGTTTTGTAGGTATTACACTATAAGTATTTATTAGGTCAGTTGGTGTTTACTAAGTGCCGCAATGAGCCTCCTGTCCTTCAAGTTTGACTTTATTCAGGAGAAAAGTTATTCACGTATACAGGTAGTAATCTGAGATACAAGTTTTTCAAAATGCCAGCTTCCTGCTACAGACATAGGGATGCTGGATGCAACATGAGTTTTTAAAGACACTGATCCAAACTCAGGAAGGGAAATCACAGAGCACCAGACATGAAGAGAGAATCGGCAGCCAGGACAATCAGTGGAAGGCGATGGCTTCGAGGTCCAAACTAGGCTCTGATGTCTGGATAGAGCCCAGGATGGCTGGACTGGACGGTGTGTCTCAAAGATGATGATGGAAGGGTGGGAATGTCCACACCCAGACTCAGCAATGGTAAAACGCCACAGCAGGGCTAGAAAGGAAGCATGAAAACTTGTCCCCTGTACCTTCAGCTTGGGCAGGAAAAATGTTTCCTCGAAGCAATTCAATGGCAAAATAACAAATAACCTGTTTAAAAATGGGCAAAGGACTTGAACAGACATTTCCCCAAAGAAGACACACAGATGGCCAACAGATCCATGAAAAGACGATCAGCGTCCCTTATCATCAGGGAAAAACAAATGAAAACCACGATGAGATACCATCTCCCGTCTGTCAGAATGGCCATGAACAACTCGGGAAGTGACAGATGTTGGTGAGGATGTGGAGAAATTAGAACCCTTGCACACTGTCAGTCAGCTTGTAAAATGGTATAACAGTAGGGAAAATGCCGTGGAAAACAGTATGGAGGCTTCTCAAAACATTAAAAGTAGAATTACCATGTTGTACAGAAATCTCACTTCTGGGGGTTTAGCCAAAGGAATCGAAGAGGTATTTGCCCAGCCACGTTCACAGCAGCACTATGCACAGTGGCCGAGAGATGGATGCACGTAGATGTCCATCACTGAATGGAGGAACAAAATGTGGTCTTGGCATAGAGCAGAATATTTTCCAGTTTTAAGAAAGGAAGGGAATTCTGACACATAATGGGACATAGATGAGTGTAGCCAGTCAGTCACCACAGACACACTGTGTCATGCCTCTCGTGCGTATTGGACCCTGTAGTCCGAGCGTGGACACGGAGAGCAGAATAACGGCTGCCAGATCCGTGACAATAGGACAAGTGCTGTCCTCGAATTTAGGTTTGTCTGCATCTGGATGGAGGTTTATTGATATGTTTTCTGTTTCTAAGCCTGTTGGGTAACTAGCACCACTTTAGCTTCAGGATAGCTCAGGAACGCATGTCAAGAACCCGAGGGAGAACAGACAGTGGTGTTTGTTTTTTCAGTCTCTGTGTGATGCTATGCAATATATTCTGACGTGGACAGCTTTCGTAGCTTCTCAAGCTTGGCTTCACCATTTCGTGCCAATGGGAGAGACAGAGCTGTCTCCTTCTGTGTGCCAACTTCAACCTAGTGGGCACTTTGCCCAGCCTATGGCCATTACCCAGTCTGAAGTCAGCCTGTTCAGAACCGTGTCCACCAGCCCTGCTGCCTTCTGATTCAGGGCCTGACTTGCTCTCCTGACCTCTCTTCCTGGCTCCCACCTACAACCAGCCTGGCTCCCTGGATTCATCGTGGGGACAGATCTTTGTGGCTCTCTTCCTAGTTTCTATTCCTGATGGGGATCCGTGCTCATATAATTACATTGTGACTTTCCTGCATAAATGCCTTTTCTTCTTCATCCCTCCCTGAAATGGCAAATCTTCTTGATACTCATTCCTTTGTCTCTGGTCACCTCTTCTCATAGCTCTCTTTATAGCCTACAATGATGGCTTGTGACTTTTTCCTGTTCTACATACTATGATAAATATATTTGTTTTCTTTTAGACTAGAGATCCGGGGTAGTGAGCAATTGTTTCTGTTTTTACTGACAATTATATCTTTAGAATACCAGTGCCCGAGAAAGTACCTGGCACCTAATAGATGCTCAATAAGCAGTCTTTTAAAAGAATGGCTGATTGGGGCCAAGAAGGTGCCCAGCCTTAACGTAGACTGTCCTAGGAAGGGACTGGTTGTTAATCCTCTGAAGGCCACAGCCTCGGAATGTAATGCTTCTGAACAGGCTGCAAGTAGAAAGGCTCACATAATGGGAGCGGCTTGAAAACAGCAGGATAAGGTCAAACATGTTGACATCCCTATTCCATCTGTTAAAAATATCACGTGTGGTAAGAAGATAGGAAAATTGAAAAGAGGTTATAATGTACTATATCATAAACATGATAAATATGCTGTTGGAATATTCCTTTGTATAATTATCTCATTACACTAATGCATTTCTGTTAATGCCCGTGTGACCATATTCTCAATTAGAAAAGTACTTATTCCCATATCCATCTACAAATATATTAAAGCCACTGTCATTACCTCGTAAAGGTGACCTCTGCTTGGTCCAGAAAGCTCATTTCACTCCAGCTTTTTAGAAGAAGCCTTGCTATTAGGAGATAAAAACTCCGTGTGGCTCAGTGGGACCCAGCTCTCACTCAATACAGAACCTAACTTCTGTCACCTAAATTCTGTTGGACTCAACATCCTTATTTATAAAACATACCTTATAAATCAGAGGTTGTAATAGTGAATACACATATCTTTTCTCCATTTACATCGAAAGGGAGCATGTTGCCTATATGCGATGTAAGGGTATCCAATTTATTTCAAAATTCTCCGCACAGACAATCTGAGCTTTGGGGTGAGTTTAGCAGGTAAGGGGAGCAGACATAACTTTCCAGGTGTCAGAGCAGCAGCTCATCAGCCCTGACACTAAGACAAACGTGGAGGAAAGAAAAGTGTTGGGAGCCATGTCCCACAGTCTCAACGGTGTGAGCCAGTACTGGTGTGTGTGAGTGCATGCATGCGTCTGTGAGTGTGTGTTCCTCTGAATGAGATTGTGTGAATGTGTGCCTGTATGTGTGTGTGCACACGTCTGAATGGGTGTGAGTATGTGCACGTGCATGTATGTACGCAAGAATCTATGGCTGCATAGGCACAAGTGTGGGTGTGTACATGCGTGTGACTGTGTGAGAGATTGTGTGTGCATGTGTATGGGTGTGAGAGTGTAGTGTGTATATATGACTACGCATGCATGTGTGTACGCACGTGTATGTGTGCATGCTTGTGCATGGGTGTGAGTGTGTATGTATGCACACATATATGAGTATGTATGCGTGCACACATGTGTGTGATTGTGTGCAGGCGTATACATATGTATGGGTGTGAGTGAGTATGAGTATATATGAGTATGTATGCATGCATACATGTGTGCAAGCATGTGATTGCATGTGCATGTGTGTATGCATGTGTACAGATGTGAATGTGTAGATAAGTATATATGTGCACGTGTACATGTGTGAGTGTTTGAGATTGTGTGTGCATGTATATATGTGTGAGTGTGTATGCATCTGAATGTGTGTGTATGCATGTGCATATGTGTGTATGTGTGTGCAATGCACACATGCGTGTGTCTTGAGTTGTGAGCCTGCTGAGAGGCCGTGTGGATCCTGCGGGAAAAGCCTGAGCTTTATAGATGGAATGAAATGCACAAGGTGATCACAGTTCTAATATCAAATACTAGGAACTACATTCCAACCTAAGCTTTTCACTTTTCAGTCAGGTTGTTTAGAGGCTTGAAGAGGTTCACAGAGTCAAGATATCAAAAGAGTCAGGCAGATCAAGAGTGGGTTCAGTCTTCTTAACTATTAATGAGGATACAGAGTGCTCCTTAAAAAAGCTCTCCGCCTTAAATCCAAATTATGGAGATGCTTGCATTCAGAAGTGACAGCAGGGGGGCTGCTTATGAGGACGTTTAGCAGAGATAATGATGGATTAGTGTCAGACTTTGTTTCTCTGATATTATGGAACCGTCCTCTGTGACTACTACCTAACTGTTGTTACATGTACGCTCACATGAGCAGGAAGTAAACCAGTGGTCTTAACAAGTAGGCGAGTGTGCGTGAGTGCTTGTGTGAGCGTGAGCGTGTCAGGAACCACTTGCAGGCTTTCTAGTAGCAAGCTTTATAATTTGTTACTCTGGTTTTTTTGGACCAGAATTTACTCCTTATCCTTCAGGTCATTTTTCGTGTTTCCATAAATTTTTAAATAAAAACCAACTTTATGCCATTTTTATGGTGTGTTTGTACTAAATTTTATCACAATCCTAAGCTGTTTTTTATCACATTCTGCAAACCTATTTAAAACCTTTAAAGGCACCGTAGACAGCAGAAAGCCTCTGGCAGCATGGAAGTGGGATCTGCACACCAGGGGTGAAGAGAAGAGCCTTTTCAAGTCCTGCCTTAGCGTGAAGAGTGTGTGTCTTGTGCTTTTCCCAAATCATATTTAACATTAAATTAGTGACTTGGATGTGTCAGATGTTTTACTGTATTAGCTTATTTAGTTCTCAATATAAGGACTCTTATTTACAAATTACAAAGTAAGGCTATTAGCATCCTATTTTGTAGATGGGAAGATAAGCCAGAAACAGATGAAGTATTTTGCCCAAGAAAAATTACTAGTTGAAGCCAGCATTGAAAGCTTTGCTTCCAAGTGGGCATTTTAACCCATGAAACTACCCTGACTTCTACCTTGAAACCAACATCAGTAAGAACCAAGACAACATGTCCTGAATAACTTCACAGATCCATCAGTCCCTACAGGGTTCATCCTTAAGCACGCTGTGATGATCGTAGGGCTCCTCTGAATCCTGTTTGCGGTCAGATACAGCACTTAAAGTATGCCGTGAGTTAGAAGGGAAGGTAATGACACTGACGTGGTTCTCGAATGTCTAGAAAAAGAGTCATTTCTATTCTTGGAAGGTGGAGAATCCATCGAGATAACACTCATGCCAGCCCATGCCATTTTGATTTTCTTTAAGTGGCCAGATCTCTGGAAGCCAAATATTTGGTATTTTCCCATGGGGAATGTGGCCGGGGGCATTTCCTCCAGGAGTGGGGCTCATTCTGCAGGGACAAGCACGGGGTGCCTGAGCAGAAGGGGTGGAGCCCAGGGCCCTGACTACCAATGGTCCAACAAGAGGAGAAGGGTGCGGTGAGCACCACTTCCTGCGTGAGCTTCTTCAAGGCAGAATCATGATACAGTTAAATTAGTGGTCAAAGCGTTGAAAGAACCGCAGCTGAACTTTCAGAGCCCAGGTGCTCTGCACCTCCCATGCCTGCCCCACTGCCTGTCAGCATAGTTGGCGTAGAATCTCAAGTCCTGCATTAATGCTTATCACAACCTGCTGCACAGACAGCATAGCATCAGCTGTTGGAATCAAGGAGAGACTTAAATCCATGGTAAGGGTATTGTCAAGAACTAAAGTGGCCATTTCACCAAGGATCCTCCATTGTTTGCTGTCTTTATGGTTTCACTAAGCATGCTTTGATACAGTTTATGAGCTCTGGCCGTCCCGGAATCCTAGGTCATTATAGATGAGGGTTCCTTCTCACCTTGGTTTCCCTTGCCCTGTATTTACTTGTACTTTCTTGCCTGAAAATAAAAATACCTCTCTTGACAAGATCACTAAGCCAAATGGTAATCAGAGATTTACCATCTCTTTTGATCCATCAGCATCCTACCAAGCATTCACGTAGGAAGTCATTTGCTTTTCTCCACAGTTTACTCTGAACTCCTTGACTGTTTTTAAGGACTTCTATTACTTTGTGCCTTAGTATCCTGCCATGTTCCATTGCTAAGGGAAGTACGTAGTGGGACACCTGGGTGGCTCAGTTGGTTAAGCAGCTGCCTTCGGCTCAGGTCATGATCCCCGCGTCCTGGGATCGAGTCCCACATCAGGCTCCTCACTCGGCAGGGAACCTGCTTCTCTCTCTGTTTCTGTCTGCCTCTCTGTCTGCCTGTGCTCACTCTCTCTGACAAATAAATAAATAAAATCTTAAAAAAAAAAAAGGGAGGTACGTAGTTTCCATTTATAAATGGGACCATAATTCCATCTTGGGACATGGTCCTCAGGAATCAGGGTTCTTCACCATTCTGGGACGCCATTCCTTCTTCTTCCCTAAAGAGATTTCTCTGTGAGTGCAAAGTAAATCCTTTTCTGAATTCTTCAAAGTCCTACTGATCTGTCTTTTCCCTTCTAAAGTCCTGTTCCAGAGTTATGCTGTCAAACCCGTAGTGTGGGGCCTAGATTTCCCTTTGACTCGTGAAAGCTGGAATTTTCGATCTATCTACTCACACTCTACAGCTCGGACCATCCTGGGAATGCTCTCTTCTCTATCTACATATCAGTGATCTCACAGAGTCCTGTGTTTTCTGACGACTCTGCTCTTGAACTTTTTCCTGAGACTCAGATGGGCAGGCCCCTGCTGGGCACCCTCTCCCCGAATATGTGAATCGGTCTCATGCTTCATTTGATTTCCATCCTGTTCTCCACCCAACCTGCTTCTCTCCAGTCTTCCTGACTAGCTAAGAGTAAAAACTGTTTTTTTCTCATCACTGCAGGCAAAGGCTCAACAGTCAAATCCAACTTCTCTTTCCTTTCTCCCTGTGTGCTTTCCATCTGCAGTCAACCATGTCTTTGCCTCATACGCATACGCGTGTATGCGGGCACACACACACACACACATACACACGGACACTTCTGATCCCTTCCCACGCCGACTGTTTGCTTTGATCAGAACACCGTCACCTGCCACCTGGGTGGCTACCCTCCAGACTTTGCCCTTTGCCCTCCACACTGCTGCTTGAGTGTGTCTTGTAAAACATCACATTGGGTAAATCATTCCTCTGGTCAAGTCTTCTGAGAGCTTCTCACCCAAAATCAGACACCATATTCTTACCATGACCTGTGTGTCTCTCCATGCCCCGTGACAGACATGTCTTCCCTCTTACAGCCCCCCAGCAGAGACAGCCGCCTCCCTCCTTAGCCCATGGCAACCCCATTACATTATATGACCCCATTACATTATAGGGGTGGATTGGAGGTTGCCTTGGTGCTTTGGGGATCAGGTCTAGCCTCCCCACGGACCTCAGGAACATCAGTGATTTACATAAATGGACTCCTTGCATGCTATTGCCAGCTCTGTGAGATTGTGAGCAAAATGCCAGAATTCTGGACCTAAAGGAGAGGGTGTGATTATTCCTTAGTACTCCTTAGGGCTGTGCGTTAAGCAAGTCTGTGGCAACACTGGGGACTGTGAGAGACAATCCTCTCCTTTGTTTGCTTCTGCCTGTTAAGGATACACAGAGGCATCTCAGAGATGACTGTTACTTTCAAGAACTGAAGTCTTGAAAATAAACTTTGGAATTGTAAGCAAGTCTTCTTATGCTGCATGTTATGGGAGCAGAGAACTTTACACAGAACACCTGAATACAGATGATCTGCTTCAGAAGAATTAGTTTTATAATCACAACATGACACTTCGCTGCTACCACAGAACTGATAACAACGTAGTGTGTCCAAATGCCAAAAACACGGAGAACTGCTGAATACCATCTATTAGTTGGGGTCGTTTCCGTGTCTTTGCATACTGTCGTGGTCAGTGTGGTTACCGCTGCTGGCTGTAAGCTGGTTTTCACTTTGCCTTTGACTGAACACCGAAGCTTTAGCCTTGATTTTAGTCATGTGAGCTTCTCAGTATTTTTCTCATCCGCCATGACATCTACCTTGGCTATCTCTTGCCAACCCTCACATTTCGTGGTTTGCAGCGACAACCATTTGTTTCCGGCTCACTGTAACATGCGGACCAGCTGGGACTCGGAATCCACTTCTAAGATGGCCCTTCAGGGAGCTGCCATGTTGGTGCTGGCTCAGTGGGCTGGGAGCTCGTTGGGGCTAGTGGCAGGGCCTTTGTTCTTGTCCACGAGGCAGCCCCAGGTAGGTGGCTTTCTTCAGGGCGTGAAGTGGGAAACTTCCCAGCTCTCCTACAGCTTAGGTCCAGAACCGGACAGCATCGCTTCAGCTGTACTCTCTGTTCGGGCAGGCTGTGGGCCCCTTCAGGCCTGCTGGTAGGCAAGAGGCATTAATGCCGGGAATCATGCTTATGGGAACCCAACAAATATTACTTTGATTTTAATATTTTGTCTCATTTACCCAAACTGCTCTCCTGCTTTCTACCAGCATTCTTTTTTTTTTTTTTAAATTTTTTTTTTTTTTTGAGAGAGAGAAAGGGTGCACACGTGTGTGGGGGGGGAGGGGCAGAGGGAGAGAAACTTCAGGCAGATTCCCCACTGAGTGCAAAGCCCGACAGCGGGGCTCATCTCACAACCCTGAGATCCTCACCCGAGCCAAAATTAAGGGTTGGACGCTTACTGACTGAGCCATTCAGGCACGCTTCCAGTGGCATTTTTTAAAAAAAGATTTTGTTTTATTTATTTTGTTTATTTGACAGGCAGAGATCACAAGTAGGCAGCGAGGCAGGCAGAGAGAGGGAGGGAAGCAGGCTCCCCGCTGAGCAGAGAGCCCGATGTGGGGCTTACCCCACTGAGCCACCCAGGCGCCCCTCCAGTGGCATTTTTAAAAGCACAACTTGAGTCCCAGACCCTCCATACCCCCATAAGGGGACTTGGAGGTTTCTGTGATGATTGTGCCTTCGTGTCCCATGAAATTATCCTGGCTATGTGGGTTTGCATTCTACATAGAAATTTGAACACCGGGGCCTTCCCAAATGAGACTGAACTCCTTGAGAAGAGCTCAGTCATTGCTAAATTTTCTTTTTGTCATTACTAACTACAATATTGACTGTTACGGACTCAGTTATCTCCCCTCTTCATATATTGAACTTTTAACCCTTAATATGACTGTATTTGGAGATAAGGCCCTTAAAGAGGTGATTAAGGTAAAATGAGGCCGTAAAGCTGGGCCCTGATCCGAT
>RCUC01147132.1:0-47113 GCA_003697995.1 Taxidea taxus jeffersonii | reverse complement strand
GGGAGAGGTACCCAAATCCCTCTTCTCTCTGGGAGAAGGAAGCCTCTAGAAGACCAGGCAGTGGAGAGAAAGAGTGATGCTCACTTGGTTCCACGATCTTCAGGTAATAATATTAATGCTTGCTGAACATTGCCTTTTGCCAGGCACCAGGCACCATGTTAAGCCTCTAAACTGCACTAACCCACTTACTTCCCCAACACTCCTGAGGAAAGATCTGTGGCACCGAGAGGTGCAGTGACTTGCCCTTAGTCACAGAGCCAGTTGCAGAATGAAGCCTGGATAAGAAACCACCAGTGTCCTCTCAAGACAATGCTAGCTTCTTTGCTCCCCTTTGCTGGCGAGCCACCTGAAGCCCAGCGGAGGGACAGTGACAGTGCAAGCCACATTATAAGCTAGAGTCCTCACAATTCTGTAAGCTCTGCGGACCACACTGTCACTTTCCGCCCTTACTCTGCTAGGACAGGAGCTCTGTGAGAGCAGGAGGTACTTGCTGGCTGTTGGATTCACGGATTTACTGCTGGGTCCCCAGCTCTCATAACAGTGCCTGGCATGGGATGGCTCACTACCTATGAATTGGCTGGTCCTTTACAGGAGGCTTGCCCTCCCTGGTACCATCAGCTTTCCGCTGGTTTTGGCTGAGATCATAGCCTGAGCATCGCTTGGGTAGGGATGTGCGGGAGAAACCCGCATGGCTCTCTGCCTGTTTCACCACCCGCATGGCATTTGGTGTGGGGCCGGGCACAGCCAGCTAAGGGATCTTGCTAGCTTCATGCCAGGAACAGCTGGTATTTTTGCTGTACAGGCTGTGCTGTTGCTGAGATTAATTTCTGTTTTCTTTTTCCCTTACCTCCCCCCCCACACACACACACAAATAGGAACACACCATTCTCCCAACACAACACAAAGACTCTGTCTCAACAAACCCCTCCATGAGTTAGCGGTAAATATTACAAGAGACGCACCAAGGTTTTCATTATCTGTGGCCATCCAGCCTGCCAGGGAGCTGCAGCGGCGGGTGGTGCTGACTCCTTTGGAGACCCCCTTGGAGAGCAGTGCAGAGGGGGGACACTCCCAGGCTCTCGAAGGGCCTGCAATTTAAGCCACTCCTTGATTTCGGGACGGACTCTCTGGGTATTTAGAATAACAATTTAATCTGAACTCTTCATCAATAACAGAAATTCATAGGCAAGAAGACATTTTGGAGGTCAGATTGCAATTTCCTCTCCTCTGCCTCTGGGCTCCAAGGGTTCGGTCATGCTCATTACCACGTGGTCAGTCAAGAGACCATCCGTCGTCCTTGGCTTCTAGTGGCAACCGTGCTCCTTCCCACAGCATCTTGACAGGCCCACACCGGGAGCTGGGCTTTCTGCTCAACGAAGTCCCCATAACTTGAATGGCTCAAAAACATCCTCCCTGGGAGGGAAATCGGCCAGGTCAGCAAAAATGTCTTCTGCCTCCACCTGGCATGTTCCTCCATTTTGTATCCTTTGCCACGGGGACATTTCATCTTGGGGTCCTGTTAGGATTGCCCTAATAGCTCAGCAATGGCCTCTCTGGCTAATTCCTGATGATTTTTTAAAGGTGCATGCAGTGAGCTTGCCAAGCATTAGAATGGGAGGCCACTTAGAGACCAGCTAGTCTTTCATGACCTGCTAGCAGGCAGGAAACTGAGATGCAGAGAGGTTCAGAATCTTGGCCAAGATCTCCCAGCTACTAACTGGCAGGGAGGCAAGTTCAGGCAGGTGAGCTCCCAGTGCCGCCCCTCCCCCACCTGACCACTGCCTCAAGCTGCCTCTCCAGTCCAGGCCCAGAGAAGTTGTTCCCCCAGGGCTTTCAGCAGATGGAAAGCCAAATTAGAACCCCGTGTTAGTTTGCTACAGCTGCCATAACAAAATACCACAGGGCAGAAACAGAAATTTATTTTTTCTAGAAGAAAGAGGCTAGAAGTCCAAGATCAAGGTATGGGCAAAGCTGGTTTCTTCTGAGGCTGTGAGGGAAAGTCTTCTCCATGCCTCCCCGAGAAGGTCCACTGGCAAGCCAGCAACCTTTGTCACTTCTTGGCTGAGACCATCACTTGAATGTATGTCTTCATCTTCATCTGGCGTTTTCCATGTGCCCACGTGCTAAATTTCCTCTCTTAAAAGAGAACACCGGTTCTGTTAGATCAGGGGCATGCCCATTCCAGTATGATCTCACTTTAACTAATGACATCTGCGGTGACTCCCTTTCCAAATAAGGTTGCCTTCTTTGGTATTTGGAGTGAGGACTCCCCCTATAAAGCCAGGGGGACATAACTCAGCTCCTAACCAACCCCGATTTTCTAATACTTGGTTATCCTCTTGTGATCCTGGACAGTTTTTAATTTAACAAATCGCAATCAAGTTGAATTAAAATACAGGTTCTTAGCAACCTGGAAGGAAGGATTCCAACTTTAAATAACTGAGTAATGTGACACCACGACTTGGAAGTACCTGCATGCAGATTGGTTGTGCCTGGGGCTCGGGCTTGCTGAACAACCAGCTGTGACCGTTTGAAGGGGATGGATTGCAGAAGAATCCAGAGAGAGGTGAGGAAGGGTTTAGAGTAGAGGCTCCGTGTCTGACATATGTATTCAGGGGGCTTATTTGCATTTCCCCAGGCTAGGTGTCTGCTCCTCAGGGATAGAACTGGAGCTGTTTGGTGCACATCAGTAACAACCGCACAATGAGGCTCAGAGACGAGGTGCCCCGCTCAGGAACACACGGTCTTAACAACAGGGCAATCGTGAAGCCTGCTTTGTGCATTTCAGATTTGTTTCCTCGACTGAACTGTAAGCCCTTTAAGGGCAGAGATCCCCTGCCCCAGTGCCTATCTCAGAATTCTGGTTGGAAGGCACTTGGCACCGGGGTGGATCTGAGCATGACCCATAGCTTCAGCCTCTTTCCCCACGAAATCTCAGAGAAACCCCAAGGCCTCCTCCGTGCAATGTAATTGCTTTGGAAGCACAGTGCTTCCCCCTGGCCTCTGGCTGGCAATCCTCTTCTCCCCCCACCATGCACCCCCACCCATTTCTCCTTGTGTAATTAAAGGGAAAATGTTCTGCATTCATTTACTTTATCAAATAACGGAGAGATGAATTAAGAGGTCCATATTTCTATTTCAAGGTTCATGTGCTTTCACAAACTGCGCAAGTTGTGCTCTTAAAACCTGCCACATCAGCAGGAAGTCTCAGCTCAAAACTCGCCATCTCACCCCCTTCCTGTTTGCATCCCCAGTGCAATTTCTAAGTAGATGTGATGGGTAAGGATTCTGCATAGACAATTGTGAAATAATACTGAGAGGCACCAGGATCCTCCGTCCCATTTGTCCCTCTCCTATTGCTCAAGGAGCCTTCTGGAGGGAGGGATGGCTCAACTTGGCTCCACTAACTTGACTGCAACAAACATTTATTCAGTACCTACTGTATGCCGAGAGCTGTAGTGGGCACCACTGGCAAAATTCATATCTTAAATTTCTATAGGACTTTCAAGTTAACAAGATAGTCGTACGTTCAAAACTGCATTGAATTCTTACAAAAACCCTCTGGCATGGATATTATTAGTATTGGCCTTGCCACTCTGCAGGGGGGAAAACTGAAGCTGAGAGAAATGAAATGACAAGTGTTCTTCACATTCAGCAGGTCAGTGACCTGGTAGACTGGCGAAGTCTATGCATCTCAGCTCAGAATAAATTTTTAAATGCATAAAACAGAATGTATAGGCTCATAAGGGCAACCAAAGATACCGAAATGCAGTTTTTCAAAATACTACGAAAGTCTGATAGAGTAATTTATGTGCTTCTTTATTAAGGCATTAAATAACAAGATTCTAATAACTATTGCAACTCTAGAGTAATGACTTGCATATATCAGGGATCAGCAAACTATCATCTGGCTCACCACTTGTTTTTATAAATAAAGTTTTATTGGAACTCAGCCCCACCCACTGATGTTCCTATTGTCTAAGACTGCAGAGCAATAGTTGCAACAGAGGATACATGGCGCACAATACCTAAGATACTTAGTACCTGGACCTTAACAGAAAAAGGTCTGCTGACCCCTATTGTATTCAATATTTTGAAACACCTGCAACCACTTTAATGGAATAGGAAAAGACCTGTGATTTCTATGGCTGACAAACATCTCAGATATTATTGCAAATTGGCCTGTGGTTTGTTGCCTTCATTTGTAACTAAAGCTTGTAATTTTTTCCATCCAAGTTCATGGGTCCGCAGAATTCTATTCATGGTGCCAGTGGGGGTAGAGTTTGACAAACTAGCATTTGTCCTACAACCCTTGATCCCCGACCCTCGAGCATCTCACAGTCTGGTGGAACACACATACACACAAACACACTCGCCCTTGTAGGCAGGCAGTTCCTGCTTAGGGTATCATGAGAAGAAAAGGTGCCATGGAACTCTTGGGGAGGCAGTGGGGTCCAATTCCTTAACCTTCTGAAGTCCTTGATAAATCCTGAACCCACACATGTGGTTGTGGCCAAAGGGATGAAGTGAACTCCAGCTCAGCTGCCTAGCCTGCTTATGTTGAAGGGTGGGATGCCTTTCTAAAACTCTCACAAAGATGCTCCGTGGGCTAGGGAAAGCCTGGGTACATATCCCCTTGAGCAACGTGGATGGGTCTTTATTTGGGCTTAGACTCAGTGCATGTTTATCTGGTCAGTCCCTCAAACACTTAGAGGTGCACTGATGGATTGACTCTTGGATAGGTAGCCATAAAGAGGAAGGCCATTATCATACTGAGAGATTACAAAGACCTCACTCTGTAAAATTTCTATTCAGGCATTCGTCCATTCACATCTACCTTCCTAACAAATGCTCGTTAATTCCCTACTCTGCGCCAGCCTCTTAGCTGGCCACTTGGGTGCTCCATGTACGAGCCACAGGAAGTGTAGTCCCACTTTATAATTTCCTAGCTATGCTACCTTGGGTAGTTTCTATTCTCTGATTTCTATTAGTCCATCTACAAAATGGGAATCGTAAAAACGCCTGCCACCCCCTTGACAGATCTCAGGTGAGTCCAAGGAGATAATGGATGGAGAGACTGCCGGGGAGAAGTTGCTCCAAAAATTGATAGGAAGGAGCTATCTCTGTAGCTCAGGAGGGATGGGCTCCTTCACAGAAAAGCGACCTTGAGTCAGGCCTTGAAAGATGGACAGAATCTGAAGAGGCCAGAGGTGAGCGGAAAGCGGGAGAAGATGCCCAAATGGCACCATCAGTGAGAGCCGGGAGGCAGGGAAGGAGCCGTGGCATCGGGCTGCCTCCTTGAGGAGAGTGTGACACTCAGCACACTCCCTGCCGAGATGTTAGAGCCAGCCAGGAGGCTCGTGGTTATTATCATCCTCATCACCATTATTATATTATTAATAATATGATATTTGGAGCATTTATGCACATTAATTTTAAACAAGCGTGTGCGGTGGCAAGATTGGAGGCGGCTACCAATAAACAGCCATAACGTGGGTCTTTAATTTGCATAAAATCATTTATGCTAATTTAATTAGTCCTTTGTTTACAGCTGAGGCTCACTCACCGCCGGGCTGAGGAGATGCGCCCAACTGCAGTGTGCCGGGGAGCCGGAAGCCGGGTGCATGCATCCGTCGTGCAGGGAGGTCCCTCCTGCAGAGCGGGATGAGTCACCAGGACACAGTCAGACTCGAGTGTTCTTATTTATAACTTGCTCCCTGCAGAGGATGGTGCTGGGTGCTGTCCTATTTTTAACTGACCTGTCCTGACAAGCCACCTTGTGAAGAAGATCAGAGACGTTTCACATCTTCCCCAACATCACACAGCTAGCAAGTGACAAGGCAGATATTAAACCTGTACCTGTCTCCAGTTCTCAGCCTCTTTCTATATCTTTATGGGACTAGACATTAAGTGTAAAGAGCTAACGTGGCTTGGTCCATGGTATGGACTCTGTAAACGAGGGTTGAATGAATGAATTAATGAATGAATGGGCGGACAGATGGATGGTTGGGTGGAAAGACAGCACTGTTCCAGTTAAAAGTGCTTCCAGGTATGTTTTCACCCTGATATCTTAGAACAGCCCTGACAGATGGGTCCGGCCAGCTCCATTTTGCAGAGGAAGCTGAGCAGGTGGGGTGATGGAGAGGGCACTGCACTTTAAACCCAGACTCCTGCATCCTCCTGCTAATTGTGTCACTGACTGAGGCCCTGACCTTGGCCTGCCCTTGACCCTGGGCAAAGTGCTTCCGACACCCCAGTTCCTCCATTGCCCCATTTGCAAGACAGAAGAAAGATCCCTTGTCCTTCTAATCTGACGGGCAGAAATTAAAAAAATGAGTCTGTGGAGGGGACTGTGCAGGGTGCCTGGAAATCATAAGGTGGAATTTGTCAGACTTGCCTTGGGAAACCTTGAAAAATTGAATGGAAACCACTAGGCTCATTCATCTCCTTTTAACAGCCCCATGTCATCCAGCCTGGTCTTTTCCATTCCTGCTCTGTCCAATCCTGACAACATAATTTAGTTCCAGGGAACTTGAATAGAACAGAGCGGACTGATATTTCCACGCACCCGGGCCTTGATTAATACCATCAGGGCAGCCGCCTGTGAGGAAGAGGAGTCGGAGACGGGTGAGGCTCTGCGGCACCCAGGCTCCTGTGCTCACCAGCTCTCCCCTGCCTGGGGGCTCACCCCTTCCCGGTCCTACAGGTCCCCCTCGTCCCCTCCCTGCTCCTGCCCAGGCTCCATGCCGAGACCCTTACCTGGTGGATTTCTCCTTCCTGCTGTTCAGCCATCCATTCTGCAAACATCCTGCGTGTTTGCCACGGTGGGGCTGTGGGGAGTGAGAGTTAAGTAAGGACCAGCCCTGTCCTTCAAGAATTTAATCACGAGAAAATGAAGACCAATGGCCACTCGGGCAAAAAACGGCTTAAGGGATGAAACAAGGGCCAGAGCGGGGAAGGAGTGAGAATGGGGTAGACGGAGGAGCACCCTCTGCCTGAGGAGAGGGTAAGGGGCCTTCGCAAAGGAGCCGGTGTGAAAGGAGGAGTTTGGGGATTCATGAGATTTCCCAAGGCAGAGGTGCGGGGAGAAAGGGAGGGAAGGGCTGGGGTGCAGATTTCCGGCCTAAGCAAAGTCACGAGGGCCCGAGATGCCCGACAGTGTGGGGCTGGCCAGCGGTCTGGGTGGCCCTGCGAGTGGGTGCTGAGGTGGGGGCGCGGCCCAGAGCACGGACTGCCACGGGCAGATACCGACGGGTCTGTCTCAGCTCTGGTTCCACGGGCAGACCTTTCGGGGGGGAGTGCACCCGAGTCGGCAGAGGGAGGTGAAGAAGAGGATGCTGAAGGAGAAGCGAGAAGAGGGTGGAAAGCAGAGAGGGGACATTCCACCCACATCCCGTCTCAGTGAGAGTGGATGTAAGTCTCAGATGCCGGCAGGGTGAAGGAGTAGGGAGCAGGCTGAAGATGCAGGGCGGGTATCTCCTCTCATCTGTGTGAATGGGGCCCTTCCAGCAGTCCTGAAAACAGTCCTGCTTCTCTTTCTTTGTGGACTTCCTTCAAAATAGGCAGCCACCCAGAGCGACCTTGACACTGCTAACCACACCCAGGCCCCCTTTCCAATATTCTGCACAAGAGCCTCCTCAGCCCATCAGAGAGGAGACAGGATCACCTGTCCCAGTCCCTGCCCAACAACACCTGCATGGATGGCCTCTTTCCATGGATATCAAGATTTATTGTTCCTCAAAATCAAATATTGACCTTAGCTTTTTATCCATCAATATATGACCTTTCAAGTCAATGAACCTGGATATGCGAGTCAATGCTTACTTATTATTTCCCCTGCCCTGAAATGGAAATCTCAGACCCCAGTGCACGGATTGGATCACAGTCATGATCTGTTCATAGTTCTCTGCTCTTGGCATCTGTGATTGAAGAGCCCTTGAACGAGCAGCACGGTTCCCAGGAAGCCCACTCACTCGCTCGCTCGCTCATGGCATCAGAAGCCACTCAGGGCAGATTTGCAATTCCATGCACCTTCCTCTTTCTCTCCCTCATTGAGAAACATTTTAGTCTGGTGATTTCCCATCCCAATGGGCTGGGGCTGGTCCCAGGCCACTGGGAAGAATGGTGTCTCTCTCCCCATCTATCTAATGCCAGGAGGCATGGATGTCCTTCTTGGGCTAATTGATGAACTGATCCTGATCATAAGTGGCCCATCTCTGAAGTCTTCTTGCACCAATGACCTCTGTGAGTCTGGGAGGAGATAGAGAGAAGTTTAAGTCCCAGATTTCTGGGCTTGAAGTATTAGTCTTTCCTTATTAGCTGGGTAGCTTTGGGTAGGTCCTTTCTGTTCATTCTTTCGGTGCCTCAGTTTCCCTACAAGTAACGGGGGCTGTTGTAAAGAGTCAGTGAAATAATCTGGGTAAGGTGCTTAATCAACATCTGGCAGAGAAGTAATGATGGGGGTAGAGAGTGCTACTGCCCACCTACTGCTTCCCCCCTTCCAGCTACATGGAAGACAGCCCTTCCTACCCACCACGCCTTGTAGTTGAGTAGAACAAGTGCCAGATTCAGGCCAATGGAATTTAGTTAGTTAGTTAGTTAGTTACTTATTTGACAGAGAGAGAGAGCACAAGCAGGGGGAGCAAGTAAAGGAGAAGCAGGCTCCCCACTGAGCAGGGAGTCTGATGTGGGGCTCGATCCCAGGACCCCAGGATCATGACCTGAGCCAAAGGCAGACGCTTAACCAACTGAGTCACCCAGGAGCCCCAGGCCAAAGGAATTTGGTCAGGAATGACATGGATCACTTCTCAACCGGGTCGTGAAAGCCACTGCACCATTCGCCGGTCTTTCCTGCTGCTGTGGTGACCCAGAGGTCACATGTGGCCAATGAGGCGGCTTTGGGTGGCAGAGCCCCTGTCAGCTATGTGGCTGAGGGGATCCTTGCCAGGATCTGCAAGGAAGGCTGTGTGAGGAAGAAACAAATCTTTGTTGGGTTAAGCCCCTGAGATTTTAGAGCTGCTTATTGTTGCTATGTAGTTCAAACTCCCCTGGGTGATAGGGTTCTCAATAAATATGAGTGATCATTAGTGGGAGGACTGGTACGGTGGCAGGCAAGTAGAATGCCCTGATCACCAGCTGTCCTCAGCAGCAGACACATGACCATGACAGTCAGTACCTCCTGTTCAAGCCCTGCTCGACTAGAGATTCTTCCCTGATCTTCTGCCTCAGTCTGATGAGTCGGCTTCCCCTGGGCCTTTGTCCCTGGAGCCCCACTCTCCCCTTGAGACTGTACCTGGAGATTTGACTCCTTTAAATGGCCATTTTGTTGATGCCTGAGTCAATTTACTTGATGCAGGGAGAGGGGAAAGAAAACATGGTGCTGAGGGCCAAGGATCCTGGATTTGAATGTCAGCTCGGTGTCTGCCTCTTCCTGAAATCCTTGCCCAAGCTGGGAAGGACCTTCCCTGGCCCCCCCCCCCCCCGGCACCCGCTTGCCCTGGGCAGTGACTCTGGCTGCCTTCTCCCCTGCCTAGGTGCTCCTCAAGGGCAGGACCTGCCCGGATCCTCGACACACGGCGTGCTACGTGGGGGTGACTTAAGGGTGATGCTGAAAGAGATAAAGGCGCCATGATCATCTGTTCTGTGGTGTCACAGCCACAGAGACTGTCTTAGGACATCTGTTTCAGGGAGAGTTTATCTGGGGGCACCTGGCAGGCGCGGATGGCCTTGCACCCACCCAAGGCAGCCCCGGAGCACTTCTCTGGGAGCCCAGAGACGTGAAGAGTGCATCTGGAACTTCACTGCCCTGCTCCAAAGTCCTCGTCTTGCAAAAGGGGCCGGAAATCACCTTGGGAGTTGTCGGGACACAATCCCAGGTGTGTGGCCCTCCAACCCTCTTGGCTCGTTACTTCTCATTCATGTAGTTTTATAGCCTTCAAGTCAATTCGGTCTTAGGCAACTTTCAAGCATGTTTGATTGCTCTCTACATGGAAAACGTGACTCTCTAGAGTGTGTTCTAAATACAGGGGCTTAGCCTAGGGGCACATGAGAGCAGCCTGGTTTCGGGGCCTGGGTCTACCCACATGCAGACCCACTGTGGGCTCCCAAGGAATGCACATGGGCAGGGCTCAGGTGGGGGCTGGCAGGCAGTCGGGCCTGGGTTGGCAGTCGGATGATTGTGTGAGGATGTCCCCGCTCTCCACGCCAAGCTGCTTTGCCCAGGTGGGACAGTCACTGCTGCAACTGAATGATGACTGTGAATTCTCATTCATCTGTTCAGTACCAGTCTTCCCCTACAGAGACAAAGGACTGCACCTGTTTCTACCTCATTGGTACAGAGCACAGTGTTGGGCACATTGTAGGGTTTCAGAACATATTTGCTGACCAACTGATGGAGTGATTCCAGGCCTTGTGGCCTAGATTCCTCCCTAGGGTGGGTTGGGAACTGGAGAGGCCATATGTGTGGTACTGGCCTTTCTATACTCATGATTTGCAGGCTGCCTTTCTCTTAAAAGAGCTCTAAAAACCATCCTGGAACAAAAATGTTTATGAGTGCAAAGTGAGACTCAGATAGGATAAGTAATGCTCACAGTCACCCAGCTGTTAACTGCAAACCAGGGCTGGAGCCCAGTTCTGAGTAACTCTAAAAACCACTCACTTTCCCTTTTACCACCATTCTTTCAGCAAATCCCAAACCTCAGGGAATGTCAGAATTCCTTGGGACATTTGTAAAAATTCAGATTCCTGGGCTTCATGCTCAATGCTTCTATTTTAGTCAGTTTGGAGGCAGGGATGGCCTTAAGGCAGACAGGCGCCCCAGGCCAATACTTCATTTATTTATGTATTTATTTTGCGGGTGAGACAGAACACTTTGAG
Organism: Taxidea taxus jeffersonii; assembly: GCA_003697995.1. NCBI lineage: Eukaryota > Metazoa > Chordata > Mammalia > Carnivora > Mustelidae > Taxidea > Taxidea taxus. The sequence continues at coordinate 36,238 of RCUC01147132.1, read as the reverse complement.
TCACTCAAAATCATGTAAGCACCATTCTGCTGGCCTGATCACCCTTGATCTAATGAAAGAAATACTTTGCTGGCCAGTGAGAGCAATTCACTGACCAGATGGCCTACCTGGTACAGGGGTCTAACTGTGGGGCCTGGGGATGACCCCACTGGTCTGAGTCCTTGGAGCTCTTTGGGACATCTGGTCAACTCTCAAAGGCCATGGGGTCAAGGGAGAGAGGGTACACAGTCTCTGAGGAAGAGAAACAAATGGGACTTGGAACTCACACAGGAGCTGGTCCTGTATTGGGATTTCCCACCTCCATGGCACTGGAAATCCAGGCCTGGGCACAAGGAAGGCTCTCCAAGGCAGAGGGGCCCCTGAGGTGTGGGCCATATGACAGGCAAGTCTGTCTGGAGGAGACCTGAAAACCTGGATTTACATCAGCACCCCAGGGGATTCTGACCAGGGGTACTGTAGGTCACACTTGGAGAAACACTGCCCTAGGAGCCTAGGGACAACTTAAGATAGGAAGAGCCTCTGAAAGCCATGTCTAGTCAGGGATAGGCTCACCAGTATCTGGGGTTGGATGCAGGCTCCAGGCCTGTGGGCCCTCTGACCAGCCTGGTGGCTGTCACCCCCAGGTGTCCCTCACAGGAGGAGGGTGGTGGGCATTGGGTGGCAACCCTGCCTCCTGAGGGGCCTTCTGATCAGACAGGGCCTTAGCCCCCTCCTAATTTGTGTCCTCCTTGCAGTGCCGGTAGCCGCTTTCTGATGCAGAGGGACCCCAGTCATGAGTTTCTATTAAAAGAGCTGAATCTCAGCTCTCGGAACTCAATGTGCAGAATAAACAATGGGGCAGAATCCTATTAAAAAAGGCTTCCAACATGGACAAATTAAGCCCTTGGGAATGCCTTACAAAGAATACATTTTTCCAGTGTCGAACCAAGATCAATAGAGAAAACAAATAATTTCAAGTGGGAGTCATCATAATGATACCCAGGTACCGGCAGGGGTTGGGTGCCTTATTTTGGCCTGAGGACACCCCAGCAAAGATAATGAGGATGCAGAGGAGGGGAGCTCGTCATGGGTGTGGGGGTGTCTGTGTCTCCCGGGCGGCTGAGCGAGGAGGATGTCACGTCTCATTTGTCTCTGTCGAGACTCCCTCTTTCTCTGGGGGATGGTTAAGCCCACAGCGCTACACTCAGCCCACCCCTCGGTAAGCCTGGGGTGGGGGGGCAGGAGACCCCGGCTTTGTTCACGAGGGGAGGCATCTCTGCGCAGGCAGGGCGGGGAAGCTGCGTCTGCCTCAGCCCGAGCAGAGCGGACATCCTCAGACATTCCCGCAGACACCCGAACTGTCACCAGCCAGAACTAAGCCCCCGCTTTGCTCTCTCCGCTTGTGACTGCTCTATGAATCTCACTCTTGCAACATCTAATTCTGTTCCCTGGAGCCACGCAACTCTTCCCCGTGCTTCCAGGTGGATCTTGAATCCTACCTCTTTATGAAACCTTTCCTGAATTCTTCCCTCCTTGTCTAGATTCCTAGTGATCCAAGTAATACCCCTGAGTGTTCCAGCGATGCAAGGGAGACTCGGGCCCGGCACATCGTTACCCCTGCCTCCCCTCCCCCCAGAGCCTGTCCCGGTGCTGCGACTGTCTTATTGACTGGTCAGGTCAGTGCTTCCCCCTCCTTCTTAGGCACCCTTGGTTCAGTACAGCTCACCCCACACCTGCCGGGCAACGCCCCGTGTAAGTTCCCATGCTGGCTCTGGGAGAACCCGTGTTGAGCAAGACACAGGCTGGGGGCCCGTGAAGGCAGGGACTTACCCAACCTTCCTTATCTATGAGATTTCAGACTACACATACCTTATGAGGCAGCAATCCCACTCCTATCTGCCCAAGAGAAACATTCATGCATGGGCTCATGGAGGCTTTTTGAAGGACTTTTACTAAAGCCATGGTGCACAGAGCCAGAAACAACCTTAATGCCCATCCCTGGGAGAATGGCTAAGGCCTTAAGGCTTGTCTCTACTTCAGTTAGAAAAATGTCCATATAGTAGTGCAGAAAGGTCACCACGAGAGTACGGGATCAACAAAGCAAGGTGCAGAATGTACATATGGTATGATAGTCCTTAACAAAAAATGCACACGTGTACACTATACACGGGCACACACATCCATGTATGCACACGCGTATACATACATACGGGCACACTCAGGCACGCACACGTGCGCTCACTCGCAGAATGCTATAGCCTTGCTTGTTAGGACCACAATCTTGACATTCAGAATTTCTCCGAATTCTCGTTCTGCCAATCACTAGACCGGTAACCTTGGGCAAATGAACTCACCCTTCCGTACCTCACTTTGCTCCTCCGTAAAATACAGATAATTATATTTCAACCTCCAGACATGATGGAGTGGAATGAGTGATGAACGGAGTTAATACGCGCCGATCGCTCGCACGAGAGCCCGGGTGGGAAGGGCTGGGCATCGCTGCTGTGAGCCTGCTTCTCCTCCTCAAATGTGCACACCTTGCTCACATCCTAAACCAAGGGTCAAGGTGCAATTTACAACCGGTAGACCTTAACGTCGGGTCATAGTTTCATTGGCAACTTTCTTCCTTCTTCGTAGCACATGAAGTGATGATGGCTCATCTTCCACCTGGAGACGGCATGGGCATGGTGAAATAGACTATGATAACCAGGAAGTAGTTAGTCGGGCACGGGCACGTGCCCAGAGAGCTCTGGGCCAGGCACAGCCCGCTCATACCAGTGGTTCCCTCTGGGAAGAGTACGGGAGAGGGGACTGTTAGGAGGCCTGCGGCCTTATCAGGGCTGCCTTAGTGCTTTACAAGCAGCGTGGACCCGTGTTTACATGTGGTTTCACTTAGCGTTGCTTGGCTGCAGCCGGCAGACACTAACACTGGTTAACTTCAGCAAAAAGGAATTTATTGGCAGGATGTCGGGAGCTCACAGAAGTGACAGGAACCCCGAGAAGCAGACTCGGAGAGGGATAAGGGCCCTGGCCTCTCCCCCCGGGCCTAAGTTAAGAATCACAGCCACCACCTGGTAGCGGGAAGCATCTGGTCTGCACGCCACCACGGCTGAGGTGAGTGACCTCCAACCTTCTTCTCTGTCTCTGGGTCCAGTGGCTCTTGTCATTCTTTTTTGGTGTCTGTCACATGATGACTGCCTCCTCCCTAGGCTGGAGAAATTCCCTACCTTAAATGTCTTGAGTGAAAGCGACTGAGTCAGCCTCCCACTGTGACCCGGAGTGGTAGATCTGGGCAGTCCCGGGCTCCCTTGCAGCTAGGGCATAGACGCGTGCCCAGGCTGGTCAGCTGCCAAACCCCTCTCCTGTGCAGTGTGCTAGGGACAACCAGGCAGTGAAACAGGGGCCAAGCACATCTGTGCTGGAGGCAGGGAGATGGAGGGCAGAGATGGCCAGAGCGAAGTCCACCTGAGTGCACTGATTAGAATGGCACCCCATGCTCAGTGAGCTGCCTTGGTGCCCTCACAGGGCTAGCTTCATGAGGACAGTTTGGCCGTGTCAGCATGGCCTGGCCTCTCTGCCTCTCTCTGTGCCTGTTCCTGCCTTCCCAGCAAGTCTGTGGACCATCTTACCTACTTCCGAGTAAATCCCCCTTTCTGCTTCAATCTGACCGAGTTAGATTCTGCAGTCAGCGACCAATAAGCCTGGCTGACATCCTCTGTCACTCACCCCAGATGCAAAGTCCCAGAAGAGAGGTCAGGACACTGGGCTGTTCCCTGGCGTGAACCAGGAGACATAAGGAGCTGGCTTTTGGGATGGGAGGCAGGAGCCTGGAACCCCGCCCTCCACCCCTCCCGCCAAGACCACACACAATGGGGAGGAGGAAGAGGCAAATTCCAGGAGGGAATTGGGAATAGAGGTGCTGTTGGTGAGGGGTGTGCAGGGGGGTGACAAAACATGACAAATGTGCACTGTTGTTACTTAATCAAGATAGTGCATGCCCTGCTTGCAGGAAACCAAGTCGTTCACTAATTTACTCATTCATTCATTCATGTTATTCAACAGACTGCAAGCCAGTTATGTGCAAAAGCAGTCAGGCACTGGAGACATAAAGATGACAGCCCTCCGGGAACCTGGGTCTGATGTTGTACCAGGTAAGTGAACAGGGACAGGCAGTGGGCCCACTACCACAACACCAGATGGCCAGGCTCTCAACCTAAGAAGGAGACAGTCAGAGAAGTCTCCACAGAGTGGCAAATGATCTGGGCCTTGAAGGAGAGGCAAGATGGGCAGGGATGGCCAGGCTGACAAGGGCAGGGGTGCCGAGGAAAGGGGCGGGGAGAGAGCAGGCGTGCAGGCTCAGGATTATGAAGGGACACACCCTCACCGCCGTGCTCTAGGACAGGGGAGAGCTTCAGGGAGCTGAGCGTGGAACATGGGGAGGCAAAGTGTCTGCAGGAGAGCAGGTGGGGTGGAAGATGAGCCTAAGGGTCAGGCTGGAGCCAGCAGACAAGGGCCTTGAATGCCAAATGAAGGGGAGTCAGCATAAGTGTTTTAAAAGGGAGAGATAGGTCATTAGATCTATCTTTGAGAGAGATTGTTTGGGCACATGAATGAAGAGGAATTTGTGGGAGTCAGGAGAGGAGGGGACAGTGGAAAAAGAAAGGAGAGGCCCCAGTTCAATCTCTGAGGCTTGGTTTGAGAGAATAGAGCCCAGTAACACCAGCTCCCACTCTGGGCTCTGCCTGCTGCTTGCTGAGTGCCTGAACATGTCACGTTGCCCCCAGGCCACTATGTTTTTGAACCGTGCTCTGTGGGGTCCACAGGTTTCCCCAGAGCAGCCACCCCCCAGGGTCTGTAGTACACACCAGGGCCCGCATCTCACGTTTTGTCCTATGATGGTGCTGCTGTGACAGTTAATATGGAAAACCAGGGAACCAACTCCCCAAGTTCTTATGTGGCTCTGAAATCTTCAGGCAACCAACACATCCTGGTGTGCTCTTGACCTTCCCCATTGTAACGTACCATGGTTTCAACAAAGTGAATGTCCCAAAGTGGATGGCTGTTCCCTTATGCCCAGGGATCCATGAATCAAATACTCTGGTTCTGCTTGAAGAGATAGGACCTTAGCAGGGGAAGGTCTTGGAGGTGGGAAGGTAGATCATGGCCCAAGCTCTCAGTGGGGTCGGAGGGGCATGGCACAAGGCCTCAGCATTGGCAGTGGAACAGCCTCCTGAAGGAGCTGGGTCTCAGCAGCTGGAGAGGGGCTGGGGAGGGATGTTGTGCTCCAGGAGGGGAGAGGATACTAGCAAAAAGGGGGGATCTGTAAATTGCTGGGGCCACTGATCTTGGACTAGAATTTGCTTTTGCAAGCACGTCATGGAGAATCCAAAGAAGATCCGTTTAATTTATTTTTCTCAATAAACATTTTTTTTTTTTCCAGGAGGAGAAAGTCCAAGTTTGGTGCAGTGGCTCCACCAGGGTCTGGCCTTCTTCCTTCTATTCCACCATCTTCGTATGTGGGGTCAAGTCCACGTTCCTGGAGGTCCAGGGAGTGGCAAGGGGGAGGGGCAGTGCCTAAAGAAGGAAAATCGGCTTTCCAGATAAGCCTTTTAGATACCTGCCACTCTCCTCGGGCACATCTGTTCCAGGGGCTCCCCAGGTCAAAAGGGGACCTGGGAAATGGAGGGCTTCCCCTGATTTGAACAAAAGCAGGGTTTCCCTTGGTAAGCAAGAAAGGGGGAATGGGTGTGGTTTAGGCGGCTGGCTGAGTCTGTCTCAGCAGGCCATCAGATTCTACATAAAACGGAGGCTTCCCAATGCCCTACCTCGTGGCCCCAGTCCCCATGTCTGGGGCCCCTCATGGTCATTGTCCCGGTGCAGCACCCCAAGAGTCTGGCAGCTGGGACCCTTCATTTTTCCTGCTGACAAAGCCAGATGGCAGGCGGCGTGGCCCCATCTCTTGGCAAGTTCCAGGGGACCTTGACCCCTCCCTCTTGGAAATCTGTGTCCCCCTCCGGATGGGCTTCCTGTGGCCTACAGCCCAGCCTCACTCCAAATGTGATTTGCCTTTCCTCTCTCCAGTGAACAGCCCAGAGTGAGTGGGCCCATCTGGTTCTGTTTCACTTCACGTTACTCATCAGGATGTGTTTGCCAGCAGTTATTTGATGTTCAGGAAGAATTCCGAAGCTTTCAAAAAGGAGTAAATAAAATCTTTAATCCCCCAAAGAGTCGTGAAATTGCGTTTTGCTGAGCTGATGGTGGGGGCCCGGGGCGGTCCAGTGACGATGCCTGGTGCAGGCGGCCGGGGCCCAGGGAAACTTGGGCCTGCCAGTCAATCTCCTCTTCATCCCTGGCCTCAACTGGATCTCCCGGAACCCACTCAGAGCCTCTCCAGATCCTCTCACGATGCCCGAATTTGGGAACAGAAGGCTGCAGCAGGGGATCCCTGACCTGTCTCTTGCTCCCCAGCCAAAAAAGCTTTTAGGGAGAGCTCCTTCCACTCACAGTCTTGTCTGAGCCCTGCAGCCTTCCTGAAAAGAAAGTGTGAGCTCCGGAGGGAGCGGATTGAACCTGGGACTCCGGTCTTTGTGCTCCCTCCTGCCATGGCAGCCGTGAGCCTGGGACAGCGCCATTTCTCAGGGTCCTGGGGAGATGCTTTCCAGTTTTGCCAGGGCTCGGGTGGTTACAGGACAAGGGGCTGCAGGCTCTCTCCTCCTTTGAGCCATTTGAGAAAATGAAAGAGAGCACTGGATGTTGGGATATCGGGAAGGGAGAGGCATACCAGCTTATGGAGCCAGGCCTTACCTGAAAGGGGAGGGTCCGCTTCCATCCCCATCCCCATATCACTGGCTCTGGAATACACATGGCCTCCTGCCTCTACACAGAGGCGACACTTACCTCTTCTCTTGGTGCCTTATGGCAGGCTGGAATTTTCCAGAGACAATTCATTGAAAAAGCAAATTATGTTTCCTGACAAGTGCTAGAATCTTCAGGTTGTTTTGGCCGCGTGACCAACGAGACCTCCGCCCTCATTGCATTTAAAGCAACTGCTGAAGGAATCGAGCAGTACATGAAGGATTGTTCGTGTATGGTGACTAACATAACATCATTTAAAAAAAAAAAAAAAGGATGGCTCCTGGGGCCGATGGAGGCCGGATCCTCACCCTGCCTTTCCTGATCATGCCCACAGCATGGTCAAGCCCGCAAAGTGAGTCTGTGCATAGTGGGCTGTGAATCCCGGCCAGAGCTCCACCGCTCTCTCTGCGCTCACAGGGACTCCCGAGGGCTGGTCCCCCCCTGCTGCCATCACATCCGCAAACCCTGAGACTCACAGGGAACATCTCCTCGAGCATCACTCCTGACAGCTTACAACTCCAACGATTAAACATTGATCACTCAAAATTTAACATCCCATCTTCCCTTTGATATCCTCAACTGCTCCCTGCATAAGACAACAAGCCGCTTTCTGCAGCTCAGCGTGAGGGAGGACTTCAAAGGTGCCTTTCCTTCTCACTTGCTCCCAGCAGCTCTGGTATTCAGTAAGCAAAGCTACCAAGCAGAAGGGTGGGGATTCCCCCCCAGCCTCATCTTTGGGGGTCAGATTAGTAGGGGGACCTCCCGGATTTGGGTGCTGGATGAAGGTTCAGGGGCGATTCAGGGGGCAGAGCTTGGATTCAGGAGCACCCGGGCTCTCCAGAAACAGCTGTGAGTCATGGGAAGAAGCTAGAGGAGCTGGGTATCGATCCCCGGGGGTAGTAGCCGTGCCAGCTCTGAACGGCAGGGACAGGCCCCCTGTCCTCTCCAGGAACAAGGAGATGATGTCACTTTCTCTCAATGAACCCCCTGGAGAGGGTTAACTGAGGCTGGGAGTGGGGGTGGCTGGCCCAGAGCAGGTAAGCTGGTGACCCCACTGCCCTCCCCTCTGGGGAGAAGTCTGGTTAAGCCGAATAGTGCAAGTGTGCTTGTAAGAAGGAAGTTTCAGCGGCTTCATCAAACGTGTGATTTTGAAGTCTTCAGAAGGTAGCCACTTGCAGAGACACAGCTAACAGGCTGATCACAAGTTATTACCTATCTTCCACTCAGGCTCTGGGGGCGAGGGGTGGGGGCTGGATTTTATTAAAAGTATAGTAGTTGGTGGTCATTTGTAAAATGTTACAATCAACATTAAAACTCTAGTAATTAGCGGTCATTGGTAACACACTACATCAGCCAGGAGGGGGACAAGGTGATTTACCTGTGTCACCTCGTATAATCCCCACACCAACCTGTAAAGGTGGGCTTTCTCATTGGGATGTGCATCTTTTGCACAGCTAAAGAACATGTTGGCTGTGGGGCCTGCGTGGCTCAGTGAGTTAAAGCCTCTGCTTTTGGCTCAGGTCATGATCTCAGGATCCTGAGATTGAGCCCTGCATTGGGCTCTCAGCTCAGTAGGGAGCCTGCTTCCTCTTCTCTCTCTGCCTGCCTCTCTGCCTATTTGTGATCTCTCTCTATCAAATAAATAAATAAAAATCTTAAAAAACAAGACGAAACAAAACATGTTGCCTGACCCCCTGCAGGCTCCCAGTTTGCTCCCAGAACCCACCTGGAGGACAGGGAGCTCGGAACTCTGGCAGTTGACATTGGAAGTCCTCCCCGGTCTGGTGGGATCCAGGGCCATTCTACATGCCATTACACACAGCTTTGAGAGGTCTTTGGGGTCAAGAGCAAGGCCAGCCCAGAACCAAGCAGTTCGCTGCGCAGGCACTCTTCCATCCCCAGCCCTTGAGGATCATGGCGCTACTTTCCTCCAAACCCTGCTATGGCCTCAGCCCTTCCCAGTGCCAGAAACCCAGCTTCTGGGTTTCACATGGAACCTACTGGCATCCTTGTGCTGGGACATGTTCATAGATGGAAAGGAAGCCAACTATGATGGAGCAGACTCAGCACAGTGGGGGAACTTGGAGCCCGTCTCTCATCCCAGCACACCTTCCATCATACCCCTGCAGGGTGGCCCACCGCCGCTGGCACTGTCCCTGGGGGTCACACAGAGTCGGTCTGCCCCTGTGTCAGAGATTTGCAAGCTGCATTACACCTGCAGGCCGATGGCTCCTGGTTCACTCTTCAGCAGTTCCCAGGTCCCACGGTGCCGCAGCCTCTCGCTTTGCCAGGGGGGATAGGAGGGAGGCTGGGTGGATGGGTGCAGCCCCCCAGGAGAGTTGCCAGGGGCCAGGACCTCGTCCGGCACCCTAATCGGCGCCTCAAGGAAAACTGCCGGTTTCCCTGGAAATTGTAGGGTTGGGCTCCAGGGCTTGATACCAGCATTTTCTGAGGTGTCACTCGCACTCGTCAAGCACAACAAGTATTTTCTTTGCTGGAGAGGCGCTCTCCTGGTGAGGTCGCTCAGCCTTGCAGCGCTCAGACCTCCAGCGCGGCATGTCAGCAGCCTCACTGGTCTGCTCAGCAACGCCCCACTTCCCACAGGCACCAGGCAGTGTCTGTGACCAGCCCCCCCCCCCCCCCCGCCACCCCGCCGCCCGTTGGAGCCACCCCCTATGCTCCTGTTGAACGTATGGTTTGTCAGCCTTGCGAGCTGCCTTTATATTCTGCACGGTCTGCAGAGGCATGGTAATGAAATAGAAGAGGAGCTAATTTTGAGGCTGTATGAGAATACATGTTACCTCCCTCCCTGCCCCGCCTTGGTTTGGGGTCATTTGATGATTATTTCCCAAACTCAGTGCTTTGTTTAGAAAACAGGTCAATGCAGAACTCACAAAGTCTCTGGAAGGGCTGGGTGAAAAGACATCTGGTGAGGTGCCCAGTGTGGGTATACAGTAGGTGCTCTATAATGTCAACGGGAAAGAGAGCAGCTTCTAGATGTGGGGAGATGGGACCACTATCAACACGTGGGACCACTACCAACACGTCAGCAAAGGGTCGGCTGGGGCTGGTGGCCGAGAGTTGCAGGAAGAAAGGGTAGAATATTTAGGCTGGCAGGCCTCCCAGCCCGTTCTCAATTCCCCAGCCCTGAGCTCGCTGTCTGTTGCTGAGCACCTCCTTCCTTAGGACGGCCGCTGCGCCGAGAAAGAATCAGTCACCTTTGTCCCAACAGCCCCGAGAGATGGATCACCTTTAAGTACCCCATCCTGCCATGCAGCTTCTGACAGAGCAGAGCAGAGCCATTAGACTGTGGGGATCAACTCTAAATTTGACCCCGGGAGATGTAACAAATTAACCCATTATCCTCCATTAATGGCCCTGCATGGCTTCATTTGTCATAATGAGCTGCTGCTTTGGAGAAGTGAGAACTGGAAACAGGACCCTGGTGGGTGTTGCCAGATCCTGTTTCCAAGCCTACATCCCCGGAATTCCCCCAGGAATGTGGGAAGGACGGAGAGTCCAAGCGGATCCTCCTGGCGAGGGGCTCTATGCCATCTCCCTCCGTGCCCGCGGCCAGCCTGTGAACTAGATAGCATTACTCCCATCTAGCAACGAAGGGGCTTTAAAGGAGAAATAACTGGCCGGTGTCGTACTGTCAGGAGCCATCAGACTAGGACTAAAACCCATGTCTGGTCCCAGAGTCTGCCTTGCTCACCCTTACCCGGTGTTTGCTATGGGCAGGCATTAAACAAAGCACTTTGCATGCGTTATTTTATTTTATGATGAGGTGTTATCATTGTCCCCACTTTTAAGATGAGAAAACTAACTCTCAGATTCCGTAAGGGGCTCGTTCAAAGTTGCACGTGCAGTTTGTGGGTTTGGAGCCCAGATGTGTCCATTTTCAGGGGCCCGAATGCTACTCATTGTATTGGGCTTCTCCTTTAAAATTAATTCATTGCTCCACCAAACTGTGTTAGGCACACACAGGGACAAGGCTCTGCTTTAGATCCACAGGAGAGTTACAACATGGCCAAGCCAGGGCCCCTACCCGTAGGGGTCTTATCCATTCTTCCACCCTTGGCTGGACCTTCTATATCCTCTGTCGGAAGGCATCCTGGGTCCCCCAAGTCTCGTCTCTATACTAGTGTGCCCTCCACTGCTCCGTACTCTGCCACTCCATGAGCATTTCCTGTCCATCAATAGAAGTGATGGAGAGGACTGGGATAGACGGTGCCATGGCAGTAAGCAACCTCAAAATCCCAGTAGCTGATTGCAAGAAGCTATCCCTCTAGTGAGGAATATGCAAATGTGGTTAGCAAGGGAGGTCTCCTCCTCAGCGTCACCCGGTCATTCAGGCTGAAGCCAACACTTCTGGCACCTCCGCCCATGGCCACCAAGCCGCTTACGCAGGGAACGTAATGTAAACCCTGTGCTCACTCTGAAAGACCTGCCTGGGAGTGACACCTGTCGCCTCAGGGCATATTTCATGGGTCAAAGCAACACACTCAGCCTGCCCACATCCACAGTGGACTGGAGGACAATTTCACCATGAGCCTAGAAGAGGAGAGCTGGAATAGTCATGAACAGCCCCAGGACCACCATGACAGATAGCCGTAATAAATACAATGGACCCGAAGCAAGGTGGTCCAAGTCTGGCTGTGGAAGGTTCTGAGCCTGAGAACCCCTATCTCTTTGTTCAAAAGAGAGACTGGCAAGGCTTAGAGGTGTGTTAGAGGCCCATTAGCTCCCAAATAAAACTTCCAGTTTCACTGAATCACATTTAATGCCTGTTTATTGAAAGCCTTCTATGTGCCAGGTGCTTTGATTTGATTACAGGTGCCTTCTGGACATAGGACATTAGTGGTGACATTAGAGGGGACTTCTTACGTGTCAAGCACAGTCCTAGGAGCCCCGTGGTAGGACTTATCTATATTTCCATCTTTTTTTAAAGGTTTATTTATTTATTTCAGAGAGAGTGGGAGGAGGGGCAGAGGGTGGGGGAGAGAGAGACTCCCAGGTAGACCCCCACCTGAGCCTAACATGCGGCTGGGTCTCATGTCCCTGAGATCACACCCTGAGCCAAAACCAAGTCAGACGCTTAACTGACTGTGCCACCCGGGGTCGCCTGTATTTCCGCCTTCAAGAGCAGCAGTTCAGGCTCCCACAGCCCAAGTGGCCTGCCCAGAACCCGTGGTGCCGGAGCACAGAGGAGGAAAGTGCAGCCCAAGCCTCTCCCGGCCTCTGGGCTTTGTCTCCGGACAGAGACGCCTCCCAGTTTGGGGAGTGAATTAAATATTTATTCACTCTGGGTTTGCAGTATTCTTTTCTTCATTTGGAGCGGGTGTGTGTGTTTCCATGTGCCTAAGGTTTTCACAGACTTTATGGTGCCAGATGGATAAAGCAGCCTACTTATTCATTAAACAGACATCTTTCGCACGGGAGGCTGGCACCCTCCTCCAGGGCTCCAGGGAGGAGCGAAGAAGGTGCCACCTCCTGGAGGACAGTTCGGGGACACTGGCTCTGCATGGAAACCCATGTGCTTTGAATTCCGCGATTCCCCTTGAGAACAGATAGGCTTTCCCATGTGTTCAAGCGCAAGAGTGCTGGGATGTCGCTGTAGCTTTGTTATATTGTGAGCAGCATGAAAGGACTGGAAACTGCCACGTGCTCCCTAGGAGAGGACCGTTTAAATAAAGGATGGTGCATGTGTGCCCCGGAATGCCACACGCACTCTGATGGGTGACCACGCGGCTCAAGTGGGAAGCCGTAGTCTCAGAGAACTGGTGTGTGTACCAATTCAGGTCCAAGTGCATACGTCCATATATCACAAATGAATGGCTATATGGATATAGGATGTTTCTTGGGTTATTATTAGATGTCTAGTACTCTACCCTATACTCTATATGTTAACTTATTTAATGCACAAAAATATGGTGCAGGTGGTTGGACCATTCCCATTCTACAGATGATAAAACTGAGGCATGATGGGCTTAGAGTCAGGCTGCCCTGATTCTTATCCTGAACAAGTCACACAATCTCTTATCTAAGTGTCAGGCTGTCCCTCTTCACTGGGCCACCACGAGTCTCAGGGCTGCCTTGAGGAAGAATGAGAACCCGAGCAGTGAGCCTCACACAGGAAGTGGCAAATGCACATTTTCTTCTTTTCTCTTCATAGTCTGTATTTATTTGTTTACTATTCTCTTCCTACCTTATACATCTATGCAAGAGATATGAATGGTATTTGTTTTCTTTTCCCTTTCTCCTCTCCTTGGAAGGATATTAACTCTTCCTACAACTTCATTCACTTCTGTGCAAGTAATGACCTAAAGAAGACTGTAGCTTGGTGTATGTCCCTGGCTCCAGGGCATTATCCCAAACATCCCACTATACATACAATTAATTAGTCAGTATGCTCTGCTATTTTATTGAGAACCCACCATGGACAAGACCCTGTGCCCGGTCCTGAAGACAACATAGTGACCAAAGGCAAACATGCTCTCTGCCTGGTGAGGCTTATAATCTAGTGAGGAAGATGGATGTTAATCAAATAATCTTGCAAATAAAGGTAAATTGAGGATTTTGACAGGTGATTTAAGGGGCAGGGGTATAACACTTTGACACCCAATAATTGATTTTTTTTTTTTTTTTTTTTACTTAGTGAGGATGTTTCTTATGGAGATAAAGGTTAAGCTGAGTTCTGATGGATGATAGGAATTGAATTAGGTGCAATGGGAGGGGAGAGGGATAACAACCATGGACAGGCATCTCATGTCACCAGGGAGCACTGCAGGAAGGAGGTGGTGAGCAGAGGAGACACAGAAGGGAATGTGGTTATGATTGGGGTGGAGAGGAAAATAAGAAAGACTGCTCCTAGTCCCCCCAAGATATAGCGTCCTCTTGAATTCTGACAAGAGAGTCTTTTATTTCAACTGAGTTTAAGACAGTCTGGAATAAAGGCTATATTTCCCACCATCCCTTGCAGCTAGCCCTGGGCATGTAGAGCAGCTCTGGTCAACGGAACATTCTGTACGCACCTTTTGGGAAATGTTCTTTATCTGCTACTCTTCCCATCTGGGTGAAGCTCAAATATCATGTCCACAGCCAGAGCCACCATCATGGACCAGGCTGTAGAATCAGGCATCAGTTAGAGATGGCAGAATGACAGACAAGAAGTCTGGGTGTCTGAGGACGAAGGATCTGCATTTTTTTTTGCCTGGTCAACTGTTGGTCTCTTTGCGTTGAGGAGAGAATGACATTTCTGTCATACATTCTGTCATATCTAAGCTACAGTTATTTAGGAATTTCCATCACTCACAGCTGAGCATAACCCTAACTCACCCAGACAGGCGGGAGCCAGACCGTGTGGGACTCTGTAGGCCACTGCAAGGACTCTGTCCTCACCCAAAGAGAGCGGGGAGGAGCAACTGAAGAGGATAGGAAGCCATGTCTAGTCCCTAGCACAGGCTCCAAAGCAAGTCGGTTTCTGTCTGTATTCATCCACTCAAACAGTTGGCTGAGTAGGGACCATGTGCCAGGCCCGGCCACAGGTCCTTGAGGAATCACAACCATCTGGGACGCATCCTGTCCTTGCGTCAGAGGCAATCTGATGAGAACCGTAGACACGTAAATAATGGTCACTCTTCGGTCAAAAACAGTCACGGAGCGCTAAGGAAGTGTCCAGTGATGGCATCAGCAGGGGCACCTGAGCCGTCAGGACGGGCACTGGCGTGAACAGCAGCATGGCCGCCTTGCTCTGTCAGGAGGAGTGTGCCCAGCCGAGTGCGTGCTGTGTCAGACATGGTGTCAGTCCACGGGAACTGCAGCAACCAAGGACATGATGGCCAACTTGCGAGGAGCTCTTCCACTCCCTAAGGAAGGAAAGGGCTGTGAAGATACTAGAAGTGAAGTTCCGTGGGTCCTGTGATAGGTGCAGGAGAGTGAGGTAGAATGGTCAGTTCTACCTGAGGCCTCAAGAACGTCTGTGCGGAGCAGGTAATTCTCAGGCTACCTGTGCACCCCTGCTGGGAGGAGAAAAAGTAGTTACCACAGAGCAAAGTGTGGGGCATTAGGAGTGTGAGCAAAACGGCCCTGAGAGCACTGAGGGTGACCTAACTCACTTGGTCTGTGAGTGCGTGCGTGTGCACACGTGTGTGTACATGGTGTGTGCGTACACGCTCATGCCCAAATGCACTCGTGTCTTGTTTACAAAGACAAGGAGGGGTTAAGAGAAGGTTTCACAGAGGAGGTGGCTCCTGAGCAGAGTTTTCAAGGAAAAGCAAGAGTCCCCCCAGCTGCACAGGGCAGAACAGAGTTTTAAGGTGACAGGGACTGCACTTAAAAGGCCACAGGACATGAGAAAACATAGGGGTTCGGAGGGACGTCTGAGAAGCTTGAAGCGGCTAGTCAGAGGGCCAAGGTGAGACATAGCTTGAGATGAGGTTCGACGGG
This sequence comes from Taxidea taxus jeffersonii, assembly GCA_003697995.1. Classification (NCBI taxonomy): domain Eukaryota; kingdom Metazoa; phylum Chordata; class Mammalia; order Carnivora; family Mustelidae; genus Taxidea; species Taxidea taxus. The sequence continues at coordinate 20,956 of RCUC01147132.1, read as the reverse complement.
ACAGGCGGCCATGTTATGAAGACTCCGGTTGTCAGACCCAGGTCTCTCAACTGTGTTTTGCTGGGAGAGAAGCGCCAGGGAGAATTTAAACAGAAGAGAAACATGGTCAGTTCTGTGTTTAAAGAGAAAAATTCCGGGACGCCTGGGTGGCTCCATTGGTTGGGCGGCTGCCTTTGGCTCAGATCATGATCTCAGCATCCTGGGATCAAGTCCTGCATCCGGCTCCTTGCTCAGCAGGGAGTCTGCTTCTCCCTCTGCCTCTGTCTGCCTGTGCTCGCTCTCTCTGACAAATAAATAAATAAGATATTTTTTAAAAAAAGAGAGAGAAAAATTCCTTGGAAAAACTCCTAAATTTGTCTCTCTTGAGGGGTTAAGAGCTCATGCTCCTAATGCCCCACACCTTGCTCTGTGGTTGGGTTAAAAAATGATGGCGCACCATTTAGTGCACCATCCAAGCAGAGATCAAAAACAATGAGATGCTCTCATAGGACACCAATTCCGAGATCAATCATCGAGGCTAAAATAATCGAAGTGCTGTACGGTGCTTGTCGTATGGTTCTATTTGTCTGAAAGATGTGTGAGAATGCGCATGCGCGGAGTTGTCTATCTATCTCGTCTTCATGTATCGAGAACAATCCTCTAAGGGTACACACAAAATCCCGAGTAGTGGTGCTTCTGTGAAGGGGAATTAAGAGTAGGAGCTGTGAGGGAGACTTTTCACTGCAAACCTTTTGTACAGCTTGAATATTTTTTACCCTGTGCATGCATTATTTTTTTCCAATATATTAAATAAATATGTATTAAAAAATTTATTCTGCCTGAAATGTGAGTGATGGATTGAAGAGAGGAGAGACTCGGGATAGAGGAAGCCCTCCCCCACCTCCATTTTCCTGATTAATGGCCATACCATCCATCCGGTTATTCAGTCTCAGACCTTGAAGCCCTCTTCAGCTCCTCCCAAGTGTCATCACTTATCAAGTCCTGCCTGTTCTACCCCAGAAATCTCTCTCCTCTCAGCCCCAGAATAGACAGAGAAATCGATGAAACAGAACTGCAAGCCTAGAGACAGACTGGAGTATATATAAATATTTAGTATGTGATAACGGTGACATTTCAAATCCTTGTGGAAAGGATGGATTATTCAATAAATGATGTTGGGGAAAAAATTAACTCCGATCTTTAGCTCTGTGATAAACTTAAATAAATTCCTGGTGCATTAAAGATATGTGTATAAAAGTAAAGTCACAAAGGCACTAGAAGAAAATATAGGTCAGCCTTTTATAAAAGACTCGGGACCAGAGAGCGTCCTTCTAAGGAAGATGTTGAAAGAAGGGGGTGTGGAGACAGATTTGGTAAGTCAGACTATGTAATATTTCTGCTGTTATATGCTAATTATGTACTAAAAAAATCAGAAGCAAGAGCAAAACTGGGAAAATACCTCTTGAGCTACAGCATATGAAGTGTTAATAAGCTTAATTTATAAAGAAAGATTACAAAACAATGAGAAAAAGATAAAACACCTGAATAGGCAAACGTGATAAGTAATTGATGGAAGAGAAAACCAAACGGTCGAGAAACATATGAAAGAATGTTTAATGTTATTAAAAACACAACGCACATTAAAATAGCTATAAAATGCCACATTTCACCAAATATTTTTAATGAAAAGAGAACCCCCTTTCGTGGTCAGCGTTCTGGAAAACAGTCTTGCATACTGTGGGAGGCAGCATAAATCGGGTCAAAGTCCACGGTACAATCTTCAAGTATAGATCAGAATCCTCAAAAATGGACATATCACTGACTCGCTAACTTCGCTGGAAGTGACTTTATGTATATATGTACCCTGAGGAAATAATTAGGAGCATGACAATGATCTTTATCACAGTGCATAGATAACGTCAGGAATTTGGAAAACAAAACCCCCAAGTTCCCTTCACCCTGAAATTCTTAAAGAAAGATAATTAAAGAAATCAGAACATGTCTAAACAAGGTAATATTACGTGACCAGTAAGAGTATCTCAGTTTAACATCACATCTGTACTGGAAAAGCCATTTATAATGTAGCAAAGTTAAACAATTGTCTCTAAAAGATGGTGGGTCCAGTGGAATCCCTGTTGTTTGGATGCAAACATCATGTCCAGATGAAGAGTTGGAGAGGAAGGCCTAACACTTCCAATAGTAACTTCTTCTGGGTGGAAAAAGTACGGATGATTCTTATTTTCTTAAAAATCACTTTTTAAAAAAGATTTAAAAATAAATATCAATTCCTGGAAAAACAATGAAAGAAATTTAAAATGTACCTGCTCTTTGTCCCAAGAAGTATAGGAATTCATTCTGAAGACATAATTAGGGATGTGAGAATGGATGGTGGGACAAAGGTATTCACCAGAGCATTACAAAGAATGATGAAAATTGGAAACAACCTGAATCCTGAACCCTGGTCCCAAACCAGGGAATATTTAAGCAAATGCTGGTTGCATGCAATGGAAAGCTATGGAATGACAAAAATCCAGTTACAGAAGAGTACTTGTTAAAATGGAAAAAACATTCACAAAAATAACTGGAAGAAAAGTAGGCCATGAGGCTATCCACCCAAGGACATACCTCCATTGGAGAGAAGCAGAAAATATTAGGAAATTCCACACTGAAATAGTAGAAAGGTTATTTCTGGGTGGCTGAGTTCCAGGTAAGGTCTTTTGGTTTTAAGCATTTTGTATCCCACGTGTATTACATATTTTACTTTTTAAATTCGGGGAACTATTAAAACATCACAAATAACTGAGAATTCAAGTGAGAAAACTAGGACAGGATTACAACATATGTGATTTCCAAAGTGTTTTAATATACTTAATCTACAAAGAGCTCTTACAAGTCAAGGGGGAACATATGAACATCTCGATAAAAAGATTTGCATGGGAAATATGAAGACAATATAAAAAAAGAAATATAATTCTGTTAGCATATGAAAAAAGATTGACTATCACTGATAATAAAGGGACTAGAGCTCAAAGAAAGAGGGGAATTCCTGCTCTTCATATTAGAGGTATTTTTTCCCTCAAACATGGATAATACCCGGTGTTGCTCCTGGCTGGGGAAGCCGATTCTCTCACGTATGGATGCTGGCCGTGTACCTCACTCAGCCCGCTGGGGAGCGGTGTGGCAGATATATTAAGAACCTCGAAAATGTTCATTCTTTGTGACCCAGGAATTCAATTCCTAGGAATATATCCCGAGGAAGCAATCACGAATGTGCAAAAAAAAAAAAAAAAATTATGAGCAGGAATCCTCTTTGCAGTCTTCCTTATAATAACGAAAATTTGGAAACAACCCAAAATAGTCAACAATGAAGGGTTGGCTTGACTCAATCACAGCACAGAACTATAATTCAATGCATGCAATTTCCAAATCCACAAAGCTCTTTGAGCTGACAGATTTTTGAAAGTTTGCTGCAGATTAATGGGTGACAAAAGTCTGACCTGGACTGAATGAAAAGAGGCTTTTTGTTTTTCCAGCTATTATTTATCTCTGTGTGATTATTCAAGTTTTTTCGTGTTCGAGTATTGCATTTGGTTCCAGGCTGCTGCATTGTAGGTGCTGCATAATTACCATTTTTACCTGGTCTTACCTATCTCAAGCCCAAATAATTATGGTTTCTGAAATATCTGACCTCAAGTGTTCCAGAGAATATTCCTATGATGCAATCCTATGATATCACTTAAACTCATGCTCACATGGAGCATGATTGGGTATTTTGGTTAATCATACTTCTTTCTTATTGTTAAAAACAAAAAACAGTAGAATATAAAACTAGGCACATTATGTTTTTTTTTTTTAAGTAGGTGTCTACAGATTCTTTTAATAGATGAAGGAGATTTGAAGGAATATATTTTAACATCCTTCTCTCTAGATGGTGAAATTATGAGCAATTTTAATTTTCTTCTACACATTTTTTATGGTCTCTAAAATCTCTATAATGAATCCATATTATCTCTAACAAATAAGTGTATTTTAAAAACCTAAACTAAGTCTAGATGGTTTTCCATTACCTAGAAACTAAAGTACAAACTCCTTAAAATAAAATGACAAAGACATGGAGCCAGGATTCAGATGTAGTTCTTCTGAATCTGACTCCTGTGTTTTTTTCCCCTCTATTGTGTTATATCCACCAGTCTTTTTGAAAGAAGGTCCAGTAGAATTTTAATAAATGCTACTTGCAAACAGATTTCTGCATAAAATACATATTGGAAAATGCAATATATAGGACTTTATTGAAGAATGTCTTGGGGTCTTTGATATTCTAAGATGCAATACATTTCCACAAGAGGGTTTCATCTGCTGAGTTCTTCCCATATATTTGGCCATACATCTTTTCTATTTTATGTTATCTGTATTTTAGTTTTATGTTATCTTGAGGAAAAATCTTCTAGAACATCTTGAGAATGTGCTTCCCCTAAAACACTTTGGAAATGTTAATCTAACGGAAAACTTTATCCTCCGACTCAGGAAAAATATACCAGAACCATCTCCAAAGTGGTGAGTTTCCTGTGGGAATGCTGACCTTTCCTTGTTATCAGCTGTTCCCTTTTAAGAGTGATCTTCATAACATGTGAAAGGCTTGCTTCTGGGATGGAACTTTTCCTCCCTTTAGGACAGCCATCTTGACCTGATGTGATCCCGCAGAGGGGATGGATGGCCTGTCGTGTGAATACCAATGGGAAGTCTGTGGAGGCGAGAAACCCAAGCTCCCAGACTTGATGCTCTGAGATCTCTCTTAGGTATTCAGGGACCTCAGAACTTCTCACCCCCTGTGAAGGGACTTGGCAGATGTCTAGGAGATGGGGAGTTTTGTGGAATGAGCCCGAGCCAGGGAAACAGCAGCAAAACTGGAAGAGAACTTATTTATGTGAACATTCAGTGTAAGCTCTGTCAGGTTGTTTCTTCTCTCTGTGTCTCAATCACTTTATATATAAAAGGAAGGGTTGATGAAGGCACAAGAGCAACCTTGTTTCATCTTACCTACCAACACCCATCAATAGGTAGAGGCTTCCTAGAGAATGGAGCCTGCATCCCAGCAGAGAAAGAATGCTGTGATCAATTACTAATGTCTGCCCTGGACAAAGACAGGAAAATTTAGCATCACTTCTGCCCTTTCTTTGTCATCTCAGAGTTTAGAAATATCTAAGTACTCCTGAAGACTCTTGAAGATTCTGGTTTAGAATGGACACAGCTCCCAAATCTAGCTCCTGTTTCATAAACACTGGTAGTCTTTTTGCCACATTTCCTCTTTTTTGATTCCCTTTCATCCATGGTGATTCCAACTCTTGGCTCTTGATCTATACAATAGTGAAGTAATGGTTTTCTACGGAAATCTTGTACTCCCTTTCTTTCACCCTCTTGCCAAAGATGAATCTGTTTTTACTAAAAGAGAAAAAAAGAAAAAAATACATATGTAAAAATCACACATCCTCACCATGTGCAAAAATCATGTGTTTGGCAGCAAGAACATCTTTCTGGGGCCAAATGGCATTTTTCTTTTCTTGCAAAACGAGCAAAAAAAACAAAAAAACAAAAAACAACAAAAAAAAACCCTTACTTTCCCAGCATCTGGCATTAAACTATTGGCTCTTGTCAGTTGCTGCAACTAAAGGGCCCCTTGTCCTGGAAACCTGTGATGTTGAGAGACCAAGAAGTCCTGAGGAATCTGGTTGCAACTGCCTCCCTACTTTGCATAGGGACTGAAATACAAAACCAGGGTTGGCAGAATCATCGTCATGGGTAGGAGAGGTAGAGTGGGATGGAGAACAGATAGATCAGAGTGTCTGTAACAACTACATCACTTACCAGCCATATGATCTTGGGCAGCATTCTTAACTTCTCTGAGCCTCAGACTGCAAAAAAAGAAAAGAAAAGGAAAAAAAAAGTACCATAGTCTCCATATGGATTCAGCTGGTCACTGTGTGTGAGAACATCCCAGAGAACAAAACGGGTAAAAGTCCCTGCCCCTGGGGAGCTGATATTTTGATAGGGAGGGGGAGGCTGAGAGGAGGTGATAGGGCGAGATGGACACTGACTAGTCAATTACATATTATTATCACGTGATGCTAACTACTCTGGAGAAAGTCCATCTGGGTAGGGGAATATGAAATGTCAGGGTTGGGATGCCATTTCAGGTGAGACGTCCAGAGAAGGAGCCACTGAGATCTGTTTAGGCAGACTAGGAGCTGGTGAGGTGCCACACATCTATGTGGCATCTTCCTGGAGGATTAGGGCTCTAGGCAGAGGGAACAGCAATGAGAAAAGTCCTTAGGTGGAAATATGCCCAGTGGGTTGGCACAGGAAGCCCCTGTGTCTGGGACAGAGTGAGTGAGGCAGAGAGGAGCAGGAGAGGAGAAGAGACAGGTGTGCGATGGTGGGGCAGGCCAGGTAAGGCTTTGTTAGGATTTTGGTTTTTGCTTTGAACAACATAGGGAGATGTGGAAGCTCATTACAACGAAGAGAGACATGATCTCATCAGGGACGTTGACCACTGTGTTGAGAAAAGGCAGGCGGGTACGGGAGACAAGGGTGGTAGTGGGGAGACCCTTTAGGAAGCCTTTGCTCCAGCGGACCAGAGGAAGTGGAGGAGGTGGAAGGAAGCAGGAGGCATCTGTGTACATTTTGAAAGCCTAGGTAACCAGATGGTTGTGATGCTCCGTGGAACAACGTGAGTTAAAAAAAAAAAAAAAAAGAAACCCAGCCCAGCACCTAGAATGCAATGGGTGCTCAGTTAAGGTCAGGTGACTGTTCCAAGTCCTTTGAGAGTTGTGCTCACCCTCAGGGAGGAGGAGGAACATGGGGCCATGTGGCTCAGCAGAGGGCATCCTCATTCACCCAAGCATTTCACCCGATGCCGTGCCCGTGCCGAGCACAGGGGGACTGGAAAGGTGATGGCCGTGTGTAGGGGTTGGCACTTCGGGAAAGCAGGACAGAGAGAGGGATAGAGGGCACAGCCACTTGGAGGGCTTCATTTCCCAGACCGAGACAAATAGAGTCTTGCCAAGGATCACCTCAGAGGAATCGAGCTGGTGAGAGAATTCTAGAGTTTGCACTAGAGCAGCCTTAGGGAGAACATCTGAGTTGGAATGAAGCGGTGAAAGTGGGTTCTTCAGAAGTGAGTAGAGGGCAGACTGCTGGACGCATCCTGATGACAGGCTATGCATGGCGCTGTGGGCACTAAGTGGCCTGGCACCTTGCCCCGCTGCCCTCCTAGTCTGTGGCTCTGGGGCCCCCACAGCTGAACATGGCAGGTGCCAGAGATGGTCCTGAGGAGGAGCGTGGGTTCAAGGACATGACGACGTTCAGCCCAGGATTGGCAGGGCCAAGGGGAACAGATATGCCACTGAGCCCTTGTCATGAGGATGCCTGAGCGTTGCTGCTGCAAACAAGCATGTCAGCGGGGCTGGGGGGGTGGGGGGTGGGGGCAGAGCAGAAGCCATATTCCCCGGGGGGAGCAAGGTGATGTGGGCTGGGACACAGATACAGTTTCAAATGTTTTCATAGTCATTTTAATGTCTTAGAAAAATGCACGTTTTTCTTTGAGGAGAGTGATACAAGATGTTCTTTCAAAATGCATTTGTGTGGGCGCCTGGGTGGCTCAGTCGTTAGGCATCTGCCTTTGGCTCAGGTCATGATCCCAGGGTCCTGGGATTGAGCCCCACATTGGGCTCCCTGCTCCACAGGAAGCCTGCTTCTCCTTCTCCCGCTCCCCCTGCTTGTGTTCCTGCTCTCGCTGTGTCTCTCTCTGTAAAATAAATAAATAAAATCTATAAACATAAAGAAATACATAAAATGCATTTGTGGGAGCTGAAAATTCTGTTGACTTGATGGAGATGGCCCCATCCAGGTGGTAGAGGCTAGAGGCTAGAGGCTAGATGGAGCGAGCCAAAGGGGCGGTGTAGGATGACTGAGGTTTGGGCCACCATATGCTCGAGGGCTCCTGTGTCCACTGGGTGCTAATGACAGGAAGCTATTTGAGCTGGCCTCTGCAGAAACTGTCAGGGTTGGCAAGGTCCCGGACGGTGTCTGTTGTCACAGCTGAAAACTCTCTGGGCATGGGGCATCGTACATGGAGAAGGACATTTTTGTTTCCTCCTTCCCAGATTCTGCCGTCTCTTGTGAAAATAGGAACTTGATGAACGGGATGGGGGAGAGAGAGTTGGGGACCTTCTGTTTACACAAAAGCCCAGAAACCACCCTGCAACCTTCCATTTTTGCCTTGCTCTCATGGCTTCCTTTCTCCCCAGACCCGGGAAGAGGTGGCCTGGTGGGAAACTCTGGCTTGGCTCACCCTCACCCCCAGCCCTGGCCCTGGCCACCCGTCTCCACAGGATGTCTTCCTCTCCAGACAATTTGTAAAAGACCTTTAGGAAGCAGAGCTAAATAGGGGGCCAGTTCCCCGCTCTTAGGGCATTCTTGCAAGAATATGGATTCCTCGGAGCAGGACAATGTGGGGAGGGAGGAAGAGGAAACACAGACTCTAGGGTCGGAATGAGTGTGTTGGAAACCTGACTGTAACATTTTATTTATTTATTTATTTATTTTTTAAAAGATTTTATTTATTTACTTGACAGACAGAGATCACAAGTAGGCAGAGAGAGAGAGGAGGAAGCAGGCTGTCCGCAGAGGAGAGAGCCTGATGTGGGGCTCGATCCCAGGACCCTGACCTGAGCCGAAGGCAGCGGCTTTAACCCACTGAGCCACCCAGGTGCCCCCTGACTGTAACATTTTAAAACCGTGTGTTCTTTCGCTGTAATTTCAAGCTTCAGTTTCTTTCACTGTAAAATGGGCCTGACAATGCTTGCTTGCCAGGGCTTGTAGTGAAGGATGAAAAGGGTCAGACATGAAAACCCAGCACCAGAGTCTGGGATGATCAAGGCTATCGCAGCCTCCTATGTTGGACACCCCTCCCCACCATATGAGGCTAGGGCTCCAGGCGGGGCAGAGCCAGTTCCGAACCAATGCTACCTGCTAGACGGATCATCAGTCTCTTCTCAAGAGCGTGCTGTATGCTCTGTTGTCTGTGGGCATCTGTGCATGTCTCCCATCAGCTCTGTGACATCAACCTGGCCCGTTTCCCTCTCTGGGCCTTAATGGTCTCCCCGCGGGGGGGATGGGTGCTCTCTTGGGCTTCCCAGTTTGGACATTCCATGATGCCCGGGTGCAGAGGATGGCCAGCGCAGAGATTCTGGCCCTTTCTCAAGCCCCTCTTGGCCTAGGTGACCCACTAGGCGAATAACATTCTGGCAACCAGGTAACCTAGGTCAGTAGGTCAGAAGTTAATCTTATTTCCTCGAAACACAAGCAAACACACTCCATTTCCACATTCACCAGTTGGCCTACACAGGGATAATAAAATCACACATGCAAGGCAAAGTCAGGGCACCTTTCTTGATCTGGATTGACCCCAATTACCCGGGTGACCTTCGGCAGTGGCTTTGTCCACTGTGGCCTCAGCTTGCTCATCTGTAAAACGAGAGTTTGGGATTTAAGGGTAGTTACACAGAGGGCACAGTTCATTGATGAATTCAGAGGCTGGGGAAGTAGTCTGGGCCCAGGCTCTCTCCTGTCCACTTCTTCCCCTCGGGCAACCTTACTCACTTGCCCCAGAGGGCACACACAGTGGGTTTTCAGGACCCTTTGCTTCACAGGAACTGCTTGCTCTGCCCTCCAACTCAGATCCTTGAAACCCAACTGCTCATGTATTCTCTCTAGGCCCCTATCCCTCCCCTCGGACAGGGCGTCCCGTGTGCCATCTCTCGCTCACCTGGCCCCACTGTCCTCTGCCTGTGAGTGATAGTGAGAGTCTACGCAGTGCCCAACACAGGTCATCACGGGGCGCAGAGCAGGGCTGGAGCTGACAACCCAATCTTGCAGTTCCTTAGGGCTGGAGCCATGTCTCCCTCACTCCCTGCACCCGAGACTTAACCTCCAGTGCCAGGTGTGGACTGAGAAGGGACACAGAGACTGCTTACCAGGCTGCGTGTTGCCATCTACATACATCTACCTGAGTGTCCTAGAAAGACTTCTGTCTAGCGGGCTCATGAACACATGGGAACCCAATTCTAGAAATAACCGGGCCCACCATGTCTCGGGGAATGAGATTAAGCATTAGTCCTCACATCAACGTATAGTCATCTCCAAGAACAGAACCTCTTTCATGGAGAAGCAGCGTCCAGCCCTGGCTCTGCTCTGGACCCCTGGTGAGTCCCTGCCTGTTAGGATTTCCCTGGCCTCACTTTTCTTCAGGGCAGAAGGCAAGGGTGCCATCCCTCCATCTGTATCCAGCTGTCATCTGCCAGCCCCGTAGGCCCCCGCCCCCAACCCCAGCTGCCACCACGCCTGCTCGAGAGAGAACTGCTTATGGAGAGCACACCTCTGTGTTTTCCCGTCTGGCCCCAGCTGCCGGCCTTGGCTTCCCTGAGGCTTGCTCAGTGCACAGCCCAGGAGACCTCTGTGTCCCCTCCCAGTTCTCTCCACCGGCCCAGTGGCTCTGGCTTCCGGAAAATGAATCATGTGTTCACTCCCACCGGTAGGTCCCCATGTGACCCCATCCCTGGGGTGAGCAGCAGAGGGAAAAGAGAAAAGTTAAATGTCATAAAGCAAGACAGCAAGTCTTCTGGGGCTAGTGTTGGTTAAATGCGCGCTTTCTCTCTCTGCACACTGGGCTGGGCGAAGGGGAGGTGGGCGGCTGCTGGCTACAACGTGCCCCTGCAGCGACCTAGGGCCTGGCCTGCTGTCTGTCCCTGGCGCTGCCTCTTTCAGAGAACCCTGGGGCCAAGATTTATTGGCTGCTGGGGCCCTGCTGCGTGTGTGGCTTCGGTGTTTACAGGCCTGGGGGAGGCAGATCTCCCTTCCCAGGCCGTGCAGTGCTGGAGAGCAGCAGTTTGGGCGAAGAATGGCTGCTCTTCACAGTGGAGTCTGTGATGGGACTTGGTGTGCAGCCCAGAGCAGCCCAGCAGCCTCATGCTTGTAACGGCCAGGCCCGACAGGGAAATCCCACCCGGCCGGCTTCAGACAGGGAGGGTAGGGAGGGAGGCCTTGTGCCTTCAGAGGGCCCGGGCACCCTTGCCAAGAGCTGGCAGGCAGGCCAGAGCCAGTGACTGCAGGTTGACCCTGGGTGGCCAGGCCCCGGGGACAGCTGAGAGCAGAGAAGGTGGGAGGGGCCCTCTGGGCTCTGAGACCAGGGTGAGAGGCCCAAGCCGAAGCAGGCCACAGAGAACATAATGCAGATGAGAGAAGGGGGACAGGGGGACTGTCCCCTCCATGCTGGGGAGGCCCAGTGGCACACAATGTGTCCTTGGTCCAAGCACCTTAACAACCAGTCTTCATTTGTTCATCTGCAAGGTGGGAAGAATGACATCCGCACTGTAAGTTTCGTGGGCTTTAACCTACATAACAGGCAAAAGGCCCGGCAGAGTGCATCCTCCATAATGGCGAGAATGCTTCCCACTGCCTCTCCTGTTGATTATTCTGGAAAGCACATTAACACCACCCTCTAGCCTCATGGTCCTGTGGGCTGAGCACCGTGAAGGCCTGCTTTCACATCGCAGCCTTGTTCCTGCTGATGACGGCCACCCAGCGCATCACTCAGTGTCCGGGGAGTGACCAGCTGGCCTGCCCTACCTGCTGCCTCACCTTCCTGGTCCCAGCCCCACTCACCTGGAAAGAGCAAGAGCCGATGCTCGCTGAACACTTGCTATGAATCAGGAGCCAAGCCGAGCACGTGACCTGTCTCATTACTTTTTAATTTATTATTCGGAACCTTTGATTGTGGAAATGTTTGAGGGTAATCAAAACCAGACAGGGTGGTAATGCAGCCTGGGCCCTCCCCCAGCTTCCATGGGGATGGAGCATCCATCCCTGCTGACTTTCCTTTCTTCCTCCTCCTCTGTCTTCTCCGTGTCCTTCCCTCCCTCGCTGCTGGAATGTCTAAAGCAAATCCTAGACCCCGTGTCATTTTACCTGGAAGGCCCTCAGTGTGTGTTGCAACTGGATACAAAATTGTAAAAAAATAAAGATCTATTATCATATCTAAAAAAGTGAACAATATTTCTTAATCTCATCTAATATTCAGTCTGTGCATGGTCTCATTTAATCCTCAAAGTAATTGTTAGGAATAAAAAATATGATTGCTCCCACCTTTCAGATGAACAAGAGTGAATGGACATTAAGTGGCTTATGCGTGATCCCCCAGCTCAGCCCCACTTCCTGGGGCCAGTCAGCGGGTGGGTGCTGGATGACGACAGAGTCATGCCTGACCCTCGAGTCCCATGTCACCCGGCAGTCCCCCACCCACACAGGTCAGTTCCTGCCCAAGCCCATTTCCCTCCTGGTATTGCCTTGACCTCAGCTTTCTCATGAATAAATAGGCAACCACACAGCACTCACCTCCAAGGCTTGTTCATTTCTTTATGTCTCTGACAGATATTTATTCTTTGGCTGTTTTGTTCCAGTGCTATTTGGTGGTCCTTGGGATCCAGCAAGGTTCCCCTGAGAATCTTGGCCAACACAGAGCTGACAGTCTCTATACCCTTACTACTCAAAGTGTGATCCGGGGACCGGCTGCTTTGGCATCCCCTTGGAGTCGAATAGAAACAGGGACATTCAGCCCCATCCCTGTGCCGCTGCACCAGAATCTGTATTTTAACAAGGTCCATGAGGTTCATTCCCACGCACGTTGAAGTCCGAGAAGCCCTTACTTTGGGCCACCGTTCTCACTCCCGGCTGCACATGAGAATCCTCTGGGGAGCTTTAAAAAATACCAGGCCCAGGACCCACCCAGAACCATTAAATTAGAACCACCGGTGTTGTTTACAAGTTCTCTGTGCAGACAGGATTGAGCGCACCAGCCCACATTGATTGTTTGGAAAATAAATGAGCTCATTGTCTGGCAGTACTAAGGACACAGTAGGTGCTAAATTAATGCTCCATTTCTCCCCTCCCCATCTTAAGCTTGTCCTTAGGATTCCCAACCCTCCCCCAACACACACATACCCAGCCCTTTTGGGTGGCTTATCACCTTTCCTGATCCAAAGACATTCTTTGGCTTCATGAGTTTCCGACCAGGGTGCTGCTCTTAGCTTGAGAACTCCAGAATGGTGAGCTTGGGGTCTTCTCATGGGAGTCAGGCTGAAGGAAAGACATGAGCTGCTCCCCTCATGACCTGTTTTTCTGAGCTGGGCCAAGAGCTGCAAACAAAAATAAATAAATAACTGACGACCCAGCCACATGTGCAAAGAGCTTTCTTTCACCACAGCCGAGTCACAGTGCAGACGTGACCTCATCCCACTCCCCTGCCAGGTGATGCAGCTTGAGGCAGGTGCCACCAGCCGCTGAGACTCACCAGGCAGAAGCAGCAGTTGAGTCCCTGGCCATGCAAGAGAGGGCTCTGACCCTGGACACCCCACTAGGTGGTCTGAGGGACAGGGATGTTTTCCTGGGGTAGTGGCTTTGGCAGAAACTCATGGTGGGGGTCGGCCCATGTGAGGTTCCCGCGCTCCTCCCCTTTGGCAGGCCAGCAGGGCGCTGCTCATGGGGCTGTGTACAGGCCTGTGAATGAGCCACAGCCCATGGGGGAAGCTGGAGAGGGGTCAGAAGCACTTTTCCAAGCTGTAGGGATCCGGTCCGCCAAAGAGGGGAAGGGAAGAGGAAGGGGGTCTAAGAACTGGGAGCTGTCTTCCTGGGAAGCCAGCACTCAGACCTAACCTCCATTGTCTGGTGCACTGATTTCATAGGAACCACAAGTCCCCACACCACATATGGGGCGACTGAGGCCTAGACAGGGTCATGCAGGCTGGTCTGGAGACACCAAGGCCCGTGTTCTCTCTGAGACGTGAGTGGACCAGCTCAGAGAGTGAGGGCCCAAATGCCACACTGGGCAGGTGCAGGGGCGCCATGGCATAGCGCCTTGACCCCAGGCCTTGGCCATCCTAGGCCAGGGACAAATGAGGCCCATAGGCCAAGTGGGAAGGGAACTCAGGCAAAACCAACCCTGGTCCTCCATGTGGGGCTTGTTGAGGATTTGGGGCAAGTCAGTTTGCCTCCTCGTGCCTCTAGTTCTCTCCCTGCCACATGGGGCATGACAGCACGGCGTTGAGGTTTCATTGCATAAGAAAGTGGATTGTGAAGAGCTGCCAGGGGGCTGCCTGGGAGACCGGCCATGGTACCTGTACCACCCCTCCCCACCTCCGGGCCCACGGCAGACATCACCAGTTGATTACAGCGCTTCCGCCCCCTGAATGTGAGCCTGCCTCAGAGCTGCCCTTGGGCCACTGTGCTCCAAGCTGCCACTCCCAGTCTACCAGAGCTTGTAACTGAGATGGGATCTGCCTTTCATCCTTACGTCGTCTGCTGTGAAGCTGCTGCTCCAGAGTCAGGCATCGCCAGGAAAAGCCAGAGCTTGGGTAAAAAGGGTAGCAGGAAATTAGGCAGGGGCTGGGAAAGGAGACCCAGACAGGATAGAAGGGCTCTTAGTACCAAATGGACCATGGACAGGGTCTGCAGCCTGTAAGGGCCCCTGGCAGCCAGCTTGGTGTGCAGAGTGGCGCTCACAGGAACCAGGCACCAGGACAGGGGCGCCTCTTGGCTGAGCCACAGCCCTGGGTCAGGAACTTGCCTCTGCATCTCATCTTATAAGCATGAAGCCTCTGGGAGATGGGGGTCTCCACTGTACACAGAAGGAAACTGAGGCTGGTGGAGGCCAAAGTCAAGAGTATACAGAGTTGATATGGTGCTCAAGTTTGCCAGATGCAAAAGCCCACATTCTCCATGCTGCCATTCAGAAAGTAGGGCCTGTTTCCTGGGGCCCCTCTCCAGAGCGACCTGTTCCAGGCCCCAGCACGCAGGAGCAGGAAGTCTGGGTCCCTGCCACGGTGCGAGGCAAGCAGACCAGGGAGGTTTCCTGGCACTGGTTTCTCTGTTTTTCCGATCCCTGCGGCATTTGAGTTTGTGAACCTTCGAACAGGGGACAGAATCCTAGACAAGGGTCCCTCTTGGCCACTCTCTTTTATGGCATATCCCCAGGCAACTCTCTGCCCCTTTCTGGGGCTCAGTTTACCCGTCTGTGACTGAGAGCCCTGTGATGCAAGGTGGGTCTGCAAAGTACCAGCACCGGAGCCCCTGAGGAGCTTGTTAGAAGGGCTGAACCCCAGGCTGCTGCGTTAGAATCGGCATTTTCCCAGGGCCCACGTCATCCACATGCTCACGGAGACTCTCAAACCATCCAGTTCCAGAGTCCTGGAGTCTTGCACACCCAACAAAAGAGCAACCTACAGATCACAAAGTCAGCCCCTGAGGCCCAACCAAGGCCCATGCTTGCAGCTCAGGCTGGTCATTCCAGCCAAGAGGGCTGAGCTGGGAATGCCAGGAGAGCCCTTGTCGGGGATGGGAGGCAGGGCCCCATGCAGGAGCTGCTGTGTGCAGAGCCGGTAGAACCCAGCCAGCCAGGCCACCACATGCAGCGCCCAGTCTGGGGTTGGGGGGTGGTCAGGCACACCAGCACAGCAGCAACTCCGGACAGCCACCTGGGTGTGGGGAGGGCAGGGACAGACACTGCGGAGGCCGGAGGAAGGCACGGTCAGGGTGGGCCTGGGACTAGAGGCAAAGCATCTCTCTCCGCTGCTGTGCCGGTACCCCAAGACCCGGTAGGGGATATCTCAGGCCCCATCACAGAGCAGCAGGGGCCACAATTAAATTTAAGTGCTCATCCATTTTCCCCACAAGCACCAGCATTTTCCATCCCTTTTATGGATTTCTGAGGAATGATAAAATGCAGCTGTTTTGGCTCCTGAACCAACGAAATAATGAAAGGTGGCCCGGGTCTCCTCCAGGGAAATCAGTGGCTTATTTATTTCTTTTGACTCCAAGACTCCTATCCATGTCTCCTGATGAACCTGAGCTTCTAAACCTGTCCCTCCATCGCCCCTGCCCTCACCTCAACCACTTTCTAGTGACTTCTTTGCAAACACTCAAAACCCTCCTGGTGATGTGATATTGGTCGATTTTTGTGCTTTACTCTCCTCCTCCAAAAAACACATGGGTTTCCGAACCCCTGCGGCAGGCAGGGCCCTTGGCAGAGTTAAATGAGATGCCGCAGCCCATGGCCTCGCAGAAAGCCTGGCACAGAGTCGCTGCACAGCAGTGCCATTGACCTGCCTTTCAGATGTCCTGGCGGGTCAAGAATTCACATAAAGCAAGCTGTCAGCTGCCGTTCTAGCTGGACGCCAGACGTTGCTACTTCCGTGACCACGAAAACAGCCCTGGCCTTCACGGGTCGGGTCGCTCAGATCCACAGACTCATTTAAGCCTCACATAACCTTGAGACAGGTGGGACCAGCATTAGCAATCCACTGCACGGAAGGCTGGACGGCCTCCTCAAGGCTGCTGTGTGAGAGTGACGCTAGCAGAAGGATCTTGGAACCAGGACTCTGCACCAACCTATTCGCATTCTGGGGAGACCCTCGCTGCAGATGGCCTGGGATCCCTTCCTCCATTTCTGCTCCCTGAGCTCATCTTCATTTTGCCATGATCTGCTCTTCGGTGTCAAAACCTGCAGAAGCCTTGAGCCCCCTGTCCTCTAATAAGGCAGCATTCACAGGGCCGGGCGGGGAGAGGGGGGAGGTGCTGGTGTTCAGTGTCAGGGGCCTGCTGCCAGGCATGCTAGGCAGTCTATAACCCAGA
The DNA here is from genome assembly GCA_003697995.1 of Taxidea taxus jeffersonii. Lineage (NCBI taxonomy): Eukaryota > Metazoa > Chordata > Mammalia > Carnivora > Mustelidae > Taxidea > Taxidea taxus. The sequence goes on along the minus strand of RCUC01147132.1, from coordinate 4,240 downwards.
CCATCCTGGGGGCGCTGTTGCTTGTCATCAGCCACTTCGTGGGTCAACGAGGTACCTTTGAGTTTCTAGCACTGTAACTGCACCAAGTGGGTTGAATTACGTCCCCTTACCAGATATGCCCCTTACCAGATATTCCCAAGTCCTAACACCCAGCCCCTGGGAATATTCCCTCATCTGGGAATAGGGCCTTTGCAGATGTGATTAAGTGAGGGATCAGGGCAAGAGATCATTCTGGATTTTGGGTGGGCCTTCTAAGGAGGAAGAGATCCAAGATGCAAATACACATGGGGGAAAGTCACGAGAAGGCAGAGGCAGAGATTGGAGGGATGTGTCTACAAGCCAAGGAATGCCGAGGACTGCCAGCAACCCCCAGAGGCTGGAGGAGGCAAGGGAAGTTCCTCTCTGGGGCCTCTGGAAGGACCTTGAGGCCAGACTTCTGGCCGTCAGAACTGTTCTAAGCCACTCAGTTTGTGGTATTTATTACCATGTCCCTAGAAAACTAATACACCACATACAAAATAAAATAGTTAACATAGACTATCCACGTGTTTGAGATGTTTCCAGTGACTGACATGACGCTGTCTCCAGCAGGGCGGGGGGCCCTAAGGGGATCCTGGCTGTGTGATGGAGGCTCTGGGGCCTAGAGGCCGGCGGGTGGTTGTCAGAGCCATGGCCGGGGCTGGCCTGTGCGTGGCTTCGGAAGATGCTGAGCATGGAAGTCGTCTGAGGTGTCTGGGCCCGAACCGGATGTCAATGTGCTACCTCTAGGGGGTGAGGACACACTAAAGGCGACCGTAGAGAGAGAGGCTCTCATGTAATTATGGGGGATCAAGCCCCCAACTTCCTGACCTACCTTAGGAGGCCTTGGGAACCATCTACTCGCCTGGGGCAGGGACTGTGGAGATTGCTGTGTTCTCGGCAGGGGTGGGAAACAGAGCCGAATATGCCATGTCTCTTCCACTCTACCGGGAGAGAGGGGCCCGGGAGGTGGACAACTCCAGCCTCAGGGGGGATAGTTAAGGGGCTCAGGGAAAGGAGGCTTCTCCCCGGGCTGGGGTGTCCAGGGACACTTGCTGGCTGAAGTGGTCCTTTGGCTCCATGAGGTCCGTAAGGAGGAGTCCTTTGAATCAGTAAGCCAGGAGATGGTCCGGGAAGTGTGGTGTGGCCATGGATGGGGCCACATAGGACTGGAGGGTGGGGGCAGGACCAGGCAGTGAGCTGGGGAGGCTAAGGCATGGTGGGAGGGGGAAGGAGGTGGGGACTCAGCTGAAGATGTCTGTGACCAAACCAAAGGAAGGGAGACGTCAGGAGCGTGGGTTATGACTCAGGCTACAGAGCCCGAGAACCTACCGGCAGCTTGAGGGAGTCTTTTCTCTGTGGTGGGACTAAAGGCAGGGCCGGGCCTGCAAGGACAGGACCCTTGCCTAGCCGGGCAGAGGAACAGATGACACACACACACGCACAGATGTTAACACACGCACACACAGACACATGGACACACCGACCAAACACACCAGGATGTCCACAAAGCCATCTACAGAGACAACGTGTGTGCACACACGCGCACACATGCACACACACGACTCACAGAGGAGCCCGTCTCCCAACTCTCTCTCTCCCACACCTCTTCCTTCTTTCTCTGGAGGCTACTCCCTACCACCAGGGAGGGTGGGGCCCAGCCCTAGCCCCGGGGTAGACAGGGAGGGACAAGGGCCAAAATCCTGTGTCCCAGAGAGAATCACACCTGTCTACAAAGGCAAAGGGGAGAGATGGATAGGTCTGTAGGCAAGCTCTAGGTAACACACAGATACCAGAGAAACTGACCCATTCGCACACCAAGAAATGGAAAAACACAGACTCCAGTCATACCATGACATAGACCAAGAAAGATACTCAGGTACACACACACACACACACACACACACACACGGCATACATGGCATACACTCCCAGACACACAGAGGCATACATCCGCACACAGACACACACTGGCATGCGCACAGACTGACACCCATGTGCTCTTCACAGAAAAAGATACACACCCGGGGAGACTCTCAGACACACACACAAAGACACACAGATACACGGCCAGACCGACACAGGCAGAGCCATGGAGACAAAGAGGCTTTGAGCGAGGCCAGCCCGCCTCCAGAACCCAGACATCCCAGCTTTGCAGTCCCCCTAGGAACCCTGTGAACCGCCAGGAGAAATTCCTGGGATATTAGCTAAATTTCAGACACAAACATTCCGGTCTCCCTCTCCAGATGTAATGCTCCTGAAAGCCCGCACAGCCCTCCCTCAGTTCGCCCCTCACAGCCCCCGCTCCCCGGCTCTGAGGAATGCTGCTTGTCAGCTCAAGGACGGGGGTGGTCGGGAGAGGTGAAGGGTGCACACCAGGCAGGGAGCGCAAGGCCACACGGGTGGGGCTGTCTGCACAGTCGGGGGATCCCGGCAGATGAGGTGCTCAGGCAGAGCCGAGGGGCTTCCTTGGAACAGGGTGGGGCACTGCCCAAACCTGGGGCTGATCAGGCCCCAGGGAAGAATGGAGGGGTCTCTGGGACTAAAGTCAGAACCCAGACTTGGGTTCAGCTCTGCACCAGGAACATGGCTCATCATGGGAGGCCTTTTGAAGGTCTGGGTCTTGCTCACCTCCCCACAGACATGGTGTTTGCTCCTCAGCTCCAGCACCATGCCAGGTCCTTCCTACCCCCAGGGCCTTTGCACACACTGGGCCCTCTGTCAGGAGCTCTTCCTCTGACTCTGCCTCAATCCCAGCATAAATGTCACTTTCTCAGATAGGCATCCTCCCCCACCTGTGTCAGCCTCATCTTGTTTCCTCTTGGAACAGCTGGTTCTCCTGCAGAGTCCCTGTGTGAGTTTGCAGCTGCTCCTTGTTCTGCATGACTACTCTTCAAGTCCCCCTCTGGGCTAGACCAGAAGCTGCATGAGGATGGACACCAAATCTGTGATAGCTGGCGCTTAATGCATAGCAGGTGCTCAGCAAACACGGGCCCTGTCTCCTGGGCCATATACTCCCTTTGAAAAGTTTCCAGCCTCAGTTTCCATATCTACAAAGTGGGTTGAAATGGCATTTCTCTCACCAGGTTCTTTTGGGAAGAAAAGAAGATGATGAATGCAAATAGGCTTTAGCAAATGTCCTCTTACCTCGAATAAGGGCTGCATGGTCTTCCTTCTTAAGCCCCCCATGAGCACTGGCGGCAACCCAGATTTAGACACAGAGAGGCTCTGTAAAGATCTGTCTAGCAGGGCTTGGTTGCCTAAAACATGTGTTTCAGAGGTGCTGTGAAGTCTCCTCTTTGCTGATGCCTGAAATTCCACTGTTCTTATCACAGATCCGTGGTAACTCAGAGCCCATTAGAGTCATCAGTCACTCTCCATCAAAGTAAAGAGATGGCAAGGCAGACCTTTCCCTGAGACGCAAGCAGACTGGAAATCCGGGTGCTTTGCATCCAAATCAGCCTCAACACCACGTGTCCCCGCCACTGGGCCGCCAGGGGCACAGCAGGGCGCCAGCTCTGGGGGACATCCCAGGACAAGCCAGATTTCCTACTCTGTACCACCACAAGCCTCTCCATCTCCTTCTTCTGTCCTGGCTTCCTGCAAGGACAGTAGCCAGTGGTTTCGCCTCCTATGAGGTGACTGACCAGGGCACGTTACCCAACGTCTCTGAGCTCCAGCCATCCCATGTCTCCCCTACCCCCGGGTTTTGCCATGAAAATCAAGCAGCTTTGCCTAAGTGCAGTACTCCTGGCACTTAGTAGTAAGTCAGTAACTGGTGGCTGCGGTGATGATGATGATGATGACAGGGAAGTCAAAGGAGCTGCCCAGCGACGATGCCCTCGGCAGAGCCTGCTGGGTCTGAGATATGGGTCTGCCTGTCTCCCACCCAGACAACGCCTGCTTTGCAAGAGGTAGCTCGTTATGCCGGAGATATATGTCTTGTCGTAAAGTGTTTAATATTTTAGCTCCTAATTGCGTTACCAGAGATAGACAGCCGTTTATCCTCATCGCTCTCCCATCGCTGTCTTTGGCAGGACCCACTGGGCCGCTCCAGGTGTTTGCTTGCCTCCACCTCTGAGACTCTGGGACGGCTACACGGGCACCTGCAGGTGGTTCAGCGTGGTCAGCCGTGAGTGTTGCTGGCAGCTGGGGGCCGGGCTTGGCACCGTGGGGAATTCGAAATGGCCCTTACCTCCTCCTCTCTGCCTGCGGCCCTCTC
>ML105984.1:0-13994 GCA_003697995.1 Taxidea taxus jeffersonii | reverse complement strand
GGATGCTGAGGGGGAGAGGATTCGAGGACCTGGCCAGGGCAGAGGCCATCCGCCATCTGGATTTGGAGCCCTGCCCAGCAAGGGATGCATAGAGGAGGAGGGAGCAGTCCTGGGGGAGAGCTGCTGGCAGGGGAGGAGGCGCGGACCTGGATTTGGCACACAGGGACCTTGGTCAGAGTGGGTTTGGGAGGCCAGGAACCAGAATACTTGATTGCCACTGAGTTCAAGAGGGAACAGAAAAGGGTGGAAAGGGGAAAGGAGGTAGTAGAGGGGCTGGGAGGTAGTAGAGGGGCTCCAGTGTGAGAATAGCCAAGTGAAGGTGATTGGTTTAATGGATCACGGGAGCCACACAGGCCCCTTACTCTCCCTCTGAAAGGCAGATTTCAGAATCTTCTCTTATGTCAGTTACAATTACCAACCACCCTTTACATTTAGTAACGCTACCAACTTCAAACATTCCGGAAACTTAAGAGTAAGAAAATAGACACCCATGTGTCTCCTACCTAGATCCAATGGTGTTGCCATATTACCCTGATCTCTGTTTTTCTAAATTTACTGCTTTTTCATGAGCCCTGGAGAATGAGTTGTGGGCAGGGGCATACTTCCCATCACAAGGAAGCATCTGTGTATGTGTAAGGGAAGGGACTTTCTCCCTTGACAGTGCCATCGGCAAACCTAAGAACATGACAGGAAGGTCCTGCTCTGACATTCAGGCCATATCTTAATTTCCTTAACTGAGGACATTACTTGCTAAAAATATAAAAACTGAATTAGTACCTTGGGGTGGGGGAGAGAGCCATTGCTAGCAAACATCCCATGGCTGGTTTATTTTTTTAACTCCTTGGGCCAAAGTTTTATTTTGGAATGTAACCTCTGCAGAAAAGTTGAAATCATACTATAGTGAACTCCTGAACTTATTTCCTTTACCTGGATTTATCATTTCTTTGAATCATTGAAAGTAAATTGCAAACAGGAAGCTTCACTCCTAAACACCTAAGAACAAGGCCACCGTCCTGATCCAATGACAGCATCTCATTAGCATTCATGTTCTAATCTCCTTGAGTATGCACTTTTGTTTCCAGTGGCCTTAGATCTTACTGAAAATGTAAATTGTAAGTAAATGAAAAGAGCGACCACAGGGTCTTTTCTGGCAGTTCTCTGACCTGTCCCCAGTGGACGTGATTCTGCATGTTCCAGTAGCTTATGTTCCGGGGACTCGTTGGTCCACACCCTGTGTGTCCTTCCCCTCCAACAGCTTTAGTGGGGTGTGATTCACAAGCATGGAACCGCAGAGAGGAAGCGTGCAATTTGGTGCCTTTCTTTTCTTACAAGTAGGGTTGAATAGTCAACATACTTCAGAGACTGTTGATCTATAGACCAAGTAAGAATGGAGTTACTGTCACAGATCCCATCCTGGCGCCTTCCTTTCTCTGCCACATACAGTTTGGGTCCCTCATCCATGCCAGCCGGTGGAACTAGCTCACAGCTGGGCTGCATGGCCCCCATGGGATGGCAGATCGGCCCCTGTGGTAGGGGCTCTCCTGTGCCCCCGGGGGCCTGAGCTGAGATGCAGCACTAAGCCATGCGTTGAGGAGTCATGAGCATTCTTTTTGCTTATTTTTGTTGTTTTGCAGCGTGATCTTAAGCAAATTATTTCATCCCTTCACCCTCCTGTCTTGATGAATGGGGAGCAAGGCAGATGGCCACAGCTTCCCCTCTCCTGTAGCATCCGGTAAGAGGAAGCCCATGTCTTCGGGGATTTTAGGGTTCCCTCACATCTCCCCGTATGTTTCCACCTCTTACTAAGTCTCAGTAGGTGTCACTGAGTTGCTCCTATCTTGCTGCTGCCCATTCTCCAGCTTATTCCTAGGTTGTGGCCTATTGTGTTCACATTAATGGGACATGGGTCATCTTAGAATTGCCCATTTAGAGTTGTTCCTGCGGGTCTGGTTCTTTTTTTTTTTTTTTCTTTAAGATTTTATTTTTAAGTCATCTCTACACCCAGTGTGAGGCTCGAAGTCACTACCCTGAGATCAGGAGTCACACACTCCACGAGCCAAGCCAGCCAGGCGCCCCCTGTCTGGTTGATCTTTTAAACATGTGTTTACTGGGCTTGGTAAAGTGACGCTAATGTGTTTTCATTCTGGTTTCTCAAGGTAGGAAGGCCAAGGACATTATTGACACAGCTCGGGAGAACGTTGCGAAGATGATAGGTGGGAAACCTCAGGACATAATCTTCACTTCCGGGGGCACCGAGGTAAAGTTCCTAAACAGGCTCACAGTCTTTTAACTGTCAATTATATGTAAGTTATATATACATGGTTCCCATTTGGTATTATTTTTTCTTTTAAGATTTTATTTGTTTATTTGACAGAGAGAGATCACAGTAGGCAGAGAGGCAGGCAGAGAGAGAGGAGGAAGCAGGCTCCCCATGGAGCAGAGAGCCCGATGTGAGGCTCAATCCCAGGACCCTGGGATCATGACCTGAGCCGAAGGCAGAGGCTTTAACCTACTGAGCCACCCAGGCGCCCTTGGTATTATTTTTTAAAAGAAGAAGTATGCTTGGTGTTGGTCTTTCTTTTTTGCAAATTAACTTCATATAATTAGCCAGTATTTATCCTAAAAGTAAATTCCAGGTGGCTAGTAGGATATTTGTAACATAATGTGTAAATTAATTTGCATTATTTCAACAGAGAGTTTCCCCTTCATTTTGCCCTGGAATTATTCCTTTAAATCCCTACTAAATTGTTTGCCTTATTAAGAGTTTGAGGGGTGCCTGGGTGGGAGGCTTAGTTGTTAAACATCTGCCTTTGCCTCTGGTCATGATCCCAGGGTCCTGGGATTGAGCCCACATCAGGCCCCCTGCTCAGCAGGAAGCCTTCTACTCCCTCTCCCACTCCCTCTGCTTGTGTTCCCTCTCTTGCTGTCTCTCTGTCAAATAAATAAATAAAATTTTTTAAAAAGAAGTTTGAGGTTTGTGACCCATTGCAGATGTACTTTTAGATTGATAGAAATACAGGCTTCTGCTCAAACGGTAATTCTGTCTCCCTTTCTGGGAAGGAGGGCATGACTGTCACCCACAGGCAATGTGACTGTCCACATGGAAAACCCCAGAGAATCTGCAGCCAGATTATTAGAGTTAATAAGAAAATTTAGAAGTTATTAGATTCAAAACTCAATTGTGTTTTTTATGTACCAACGATAAGCAGGTGTGTTGTCAAAAATCCATCTTTGCTCTGGAGCCAAAATGTGACACAAAGACGGAGTTTGGGGATAAAGAGGAACAATAGTTTATTACCTCGCCAGGCAAACGATGCTGTAGCAGGCTAATCCCTTCAGAATGGCAGACCCGCTCTGCAGAAAAGGCTGAAGGCTTTGGTAGGAAAATATAGGGCCCGGGCAGCCTTGATAGGAGTCTGGTGCATCCTGCCAGCTGGTTCCTCATGTCTCCACAGTGGTCTCATGACCAGCATCAGTGCTAGCCATCAGAGTCTCATTACTGAGTATTGATGCCAAGTTCCTAGAACAAAGGATTCTACAGAAAAGCAAGAGAAGGGGGTGGGTGGTTTCAAGAATGAGGAGGAGAAAAATGTGTTCCATTTAAAGTCAAACCTTGCTGGAGCATTAGTGTGACCCTCTCAGTTGCCAACCATCTCTCTGTTTCTGTAGCGGTTTCTGGTTTTTACAAGAGCACGAAAAGTAACAAACACTTAGGAAATAAATCTAACAAAAAAGATTTTGTAAGACCTCTTTCATAGACTCGGCCGTACCAGGAAAGTAATAGGAATATTAGTGCACACCACCTTCAAAGAAGTTCTGAATAAATGGAGCAATTCTCTGTGCTCCCAGATCGGGAGACCCAGTGTTCTAAACACCTCAGTAGATCTGTAGATCCAGTGTGCAACCTCGGTCTGAATCCTGAGGCTTTTTTGGTGGAATCTCATAAGCTAATTTATATGGCCAAGAACTGTCAGGACTTCTGGAAGATTAAGAACACAGTGAAATGACGTACTCCACCAGATATCCAGCCGTCTGTAAAGCTCTACTAATTAAGGCAGGTGGTCTTCAGGCAGGGACAGACAGTAGACCAGAAACAGCACCGTGCGCGTGTCAGCATTTGTCATATGACTGAGTAGCCACACATCCTGGTTTGCTCAGGACAGTCCCAAGATGTACCTGTTGTCCTGACATAATTTAATAGTGCCCTCTTATTCTTAACTTTTTCTGGCTCAGACACTAGATTTTATGATCACCATATATGACTGAGGTAGCCTAAGAGAGCAGGAGGAAAGAATGGTCTCCAGTAAATGGTGCTGGGACAACTGTATATTCACAATGAAAAAGGAAATTGGATTTCTGCTTCATAACAAAATAATAATCATAACTTTGGGCATAATAAATACCTAATTATGAAGAATAAAATTTAGAAAGCTTTCAGGTGATAAGCTTATATTTTTGTGATGATCAAGAACAATGAATTTCTTCTACACAATGCAGAAAACATTAACCACAAAGGAGAAGGCTGATAAATTGTGCCACCACCACCGCCACAGAACAGACTTTACTTCATCAAAGTGTCCGATGAAGAAAACAAAAAGACAAGCGAGACAGTGGGAGAAGACATTCACGACATTTAACTGACAAAAGACTAGCATCTAGGCAGGTGACCCCATGGAAATATGGGCAAGAAACTCGAGTATGTGCTTCACTAAGCAGAAGCCCAAGCAGTTTCTATAGGTGAAAATACTTGGTGTCATCGTCAGAGTAAAAAACATTGAGACACCTCTGCACGCCCATCAGAATGATAGAAACTAAGCATTGCAGTGGTAGTAAGTGTGGACAGAGGACGTAGAGCCAGAAGCACCCACAGATGGCAGAGCACAGGCTGGAATGCCGTTTGGGGAAAGGGGTTGATGCTGTATGGTCAAGTTGAGGATGAGAGCCTGCTCTGGGGGCCAGCAGTCCCGCCCCCAGAGTGGAGCCTAGACAAGTGAGGCTCATCTGCACCAAGGCCAGGTGAAGACCGTTTACAACAGCCTGAAACAGAGCAGCCCAGGTGTCCCTCAAAATTAGCATGGCCCAACATTAATACATTGTCACACGGCCACCTGCAGCAGTGCACAGGGATCTTGAGTGATGGGTCAGGAAGCTGCCACCACGCCCCTGGGCCAGGTGCCCACCCCTGGGCCCAGGCTCTTGGTGGCCCACAAGGAGCTACCTCGGCCCCATTTGCCTGGTAAGGCCATCCTGGTCTCATCTGGTGCCAAGGACGTTCATGGTCTGTGAGCACACTGTGAATTTTCAGATGGGACCTACTGGTTCCCACCAAGGCCCCTGCACTCCCACTGCAGCCCAGGGCAGGGCAGCCGTTTCCAGGTTTCAGCAGTGACCGACAGACACTTGCAGCACATGGGAGGATCTTGGGCATCTCCATCCTATTCACAGTCATTGGGTCACCTTTTACACTGCCATCCATGGTGGCCTCAGATGGTGTTGTGGGGACTCTCCAGCCATGGGAGCCCCCAGGAAACCTGTCTTCTGGGTAAAATGGCTGTATAGGGCAGTGGTGTTTTCCAGAAGGATGTGCCCTGGGACCTCTCAGGAAGCTGCTCCTGGGTGGAAGAACCCATCTGAGTTGTTGGTCCCTGACCACCTCCTCCCTGTTACCTGATCCCACACATCGCCCATCAGTGAGCCACAGCGGAGGCTGCCTTGTTGCGCCCCCCCCGCCCAGCTGGACACTGTCTTAAGTCCTCTGCATGCAGAATAGCAGCACATGGGCACTTCAGCCCAGTGCAGGCTCTGTCCCCCTCATTGTTGGGGACCCCCAGATGCTCCAAGGGATTGGATCTTTACTGAGAAAAAGTTCTTTCAGTCCTACTCATGCCAAAGTAAAAAAGAGACAAAATAAACAGTGCTGTTTACAGGTATTTACATAGGAAGTCAGAGTATCCAGAAAAGCAGGGGAATGATTGCCATACAGATCAGTGTGGGAGACAGCTCCTTGGGGGTGGGGAGGGGGCAGTGACTGAGGGGACTCCCGGGGTGCTTCTGTTTAGGGCAGTGTCCGCTGTCTTGATCAGGTAACAGTCATTCAGTCTTCGCTGCCTTACTTCTCTGTTAAACTTAGGTTTATATTTTATACATTTTCCTGTATATATGTTATAATTTAAAATATGAGAAAAGTTTTTGTTTTGTTTTGTTTATTTAAAGTCTTCTCCTACCCTGCACCCTTATGTTATCCTCTCTGGCTACAGGAAACCAATATTGTTAGCTTCTTGGTGTCTTCCAGAGAGTCTCTGCGTTAAAAGCAAATAACAGTGTAGATTTATATATTTTTATCTCCCCTGTGTACCCTTTCCAGGATATTTTTGCATATATGAGCAAATGCATGTATATTTCCCACTTTTTATACGAATTGGGTAGAATACCGTATATAATGTCTGCTACCTTTTTTTGTATTATTATTTAGCAAGTATATTTCTATTTGAGATCTTTGGGTCTCTGCACATAAAACTTTTCCTTGATGTTTATTCCTTGGTGTTCATTGGGCACTTACAGATCCCTTTATTGGTGGACACTGAAGGGCTTTTCAGGGTTGAGTTGTTATAAACAGTGCTATGCCTAATAAACGACCTTTCTGTGCCTCATTTTGCTTCTGTGCAAGTGTAGTGATAGCATCAAGTCCAAGACCCAGACGTGCTGGGTCAGAGGGCTTATTTGACTGATACACCAAATGGCCCTTCATATGCCTCATTATACTCCCATCGGCAGTGGGTACCTGCTTTTCAATTTATAAAATTGAAAAATTCCTAACATTGTTTAATAAGACAGGCATTAATTGACTGGAAATGAATTCTGACCTTTCTGAAAGGTTTTGTCATTGGCCATTTGGAAGCTAAATGTCTTTGAGACCATTTTTCCCTTTTTTAAACATTAGCCATGAGGAAAATGAAGGCCGAGAAAGTGCCGCTGTGGCCCTCCCCTTAGCCCAGGTGTTGTAAATGCTCTTTCTGCTCTCTGCAGTCCAACAACTTAGTAATCCATTCCATGGTGAAACATTTCCACCAAACCCGCCCCTCCGCGGGGAGCCTGGCCGAGCTGTGCAGCCCGCTGGACGAGGCCATGCCCCATCTTATCACCTCCACCGTGGAACATGACTCCATCCGCCTGCCCCTGGAGCACCTGCTCAAAGAACGAGTGGCCGGTGAGTGACCAGCTCTGCCGCCCGCCGTGCTATGATTCTGGGACCCAGTGAATCATTTACCCTCTGCTCGCAACCTCCCTGGAGGTCACCAAGTGCAAGGGTTGCACAGCCTGTCCGGACACGGGAGCCAGGGAATGCCACCAGAGTGTCCCCTAGGGAAGAAATGGGTCATCACCGTGGAGCTCTAGGCTAGTCTGGATCTAGCAACTGAACGGTACTTCAGATTCTTGTGTATAATGAATATATACACGTGAAATAATAAGCCTATAAATGCTAAACAGTGCTTTTCACTCAGATTTTAAGGATTAAGTCTTGGCTTCCACTTCCTTGGGTAGAAAGAACAAGGGTCAGATATACATCAGTGTTGGGTGGACATCAGCATCAGGGGATGAACACTAGAATAAATGTGCTCTTGCTGGACGACTTCAGCTCTGCACAGGAGGGAGTTCTCGCCAGGGTGCCCAGGGGCAGATGGCCGAGCTTGGTGGGCAAGGGCAGTGGCTCTGACCTTTAACTTTTCCCGTTTGAGGAAGCTTTGAGACACCGGGCATAGACCACGGAGGTTTGAAAACTAAGAGCCCTTCCCCCACCCCCAAGATAGCTGAGGTGAATGCTTTCCTTGAAGCAAAGTGACTTTCCCCTCAGCCTCTTTGATCTGCCTGGAAACCTAAAAGTGAATAGAGGGAAGGTATTTTTGTCATCCAGATTAAAGCACCATTTGGAGCATTAAGTGCTCCATTTGACTGTGAAGCCTTTCTGTGGGTTTTCCTATTCGACTACTACAGGAGTTTTTCTCTTTCTAGTCTTATGCACTACTTTAACTAAAAAAAAAGAGAGAGATTGAGTCTGACATTCTTATTTCAGCTCTTGTTCCTTTCAATCCCTGTTGCCTTTTTATCCCCCCCGTCTTTCTTACTTTTCCGTACTTACAGGGAAGAGCAATGAATCATTCTTAGTTGCTGTTACATTTAACCTCCTGCTTAAATTACACAGATTTTGGGGCCCCTGGGGGGCCCAGTCGGTTGAACAGCTGCCTTCAGCTCAGGTCATGATCCCAGGGTCCTGGGATTGAGTCCCGCATGAGGCTCCCTGCTCACTGAGGATTCTGCTTCTCCTTCTCTCATTCAGTGGTTCTTAGTGAATTCACCCACTTGTGTAACCATCATCATAATCAGTTACAGAACATTTCATGACCCCCCAAAACCTCGTGCCCACCCACTGTAATTCTCCATTTGCCTCACCCCCAGGCAACCACTAATCCATGTCCATCTCTAAAGATTGCCCTATTTCATAGGACTTCCATGAGAATGGAATCAGAGAATATGTGGGGTTTTTTTGAACTGATTTCTTTCAATTAGCATGTTTTCAAGGCTCATTCATGATGGAGCATGTACCAGTACTTTATTTCTTTTTATGGGTTTATAATACTCCATTTTATGTGAATTCCAGTCTCTATAAATAATACATTATTTACCTATTCATCAGTGGATGAACCTCTGACGATCATTTGGCATGATGACTAATGCTGTTATGAACCTTTGTGTACAAGTTCTTGTGTGGATGTATGTTTTCATTTCTCTTGGACTTATACCCAGGAGAGGCATAGCTGGGTCACAGATTAACTCTGTGTTTAACCTTTTGAGCTGACTTTTGTATTCCCAAGTACCTTTGATGTTTCCTCCAGCAGGACACAAGGATTCCTATTTTTCCATATCCTTGACAACATTTGTGATAATTGTCGTTATCTTTTATTGCCGCTATCCTGGGAGACATGCAGTGGTATCTCATGGTTTTAATTTGCATGACCCTGATGGCTGGTAATGTTGAGCATCCTTTCATGTGCTTAGTAAGAAGAGGAGTAATTCCTTTTTTAAAAAAGTATTTTTTTATTTGCAAGAGAGAGCATGAGCAGGGGGAGGGGCAGAAAGAGGGGGAAAAGAAGACTCCCCATTGAGCAGGGAGCCTGACCTGGGGCTCAATCCCAGGACCCTGGGATCATGACCTGAGCCGAGGGCAGACACTTACCCGACTGAGCCACCCGGGCATCCCCAAGACAAGTAATCCTGGCCAGAGCGGCCCTTCTTTTGCTCACCTTGGAGTCTTGTAGTGGATATGTGAGCTCCACCCTTCTCTTGCTGGCCCCTGCCCTGTCCCTGGAGCCCACCCTACCCTGCCAGTCCTCTCTTGGTCACATGTGCTCTTTCTCAGTCACTGCCAGTGCTTCCACTGCCCACCTGTGGGGTAGCTGGTAGGGGTGCTAGGTCATGACCCCCAGCCCCTGCCTGCCGCGCAGTTCTCCCTCCCCACGCTCCGCGCTGTGCACCCTGCACTTGGATGATCACTAGATCCAGTCATGGTTTTCGCCTATTACTGTTCTGAGTGTTTTTTTCCTATTCTTATTAATCTAATGCCATCATCTTTCTGCATTCTGGGAATTCCTCAAAATTCCTTGCCCACAGGATGATACCCCTAATTTAGAAAATATTTGTTCTCTCATTTCAGACCTTGAGGGGAGAATGAATACATTTATCTTGTATCATTTTGAACCAAAATTTTGATTCAGTCACCTTCATTTATTCGTCTGAGGTGATGAGATTATAAGAGCTTGGAGCAGTGCCTAGAACCTAGTAGATGATTAATGAATGTTTGCTCAGTGTCGAGTGAGTGAAGATTAAGTACTTTGGCCCATTAAGGTGCTCTCGTAAAGATAGTGGACTAGGAAGATCCTAGGATCACCTTGTCCCATGGATCCACCTAGATAACATCCACATCAGTGTAAATGCCCCCCAAAGTGACCTGAAGAGTGGCAGAACAAATTCTCCACAACTAAACATAGAGAAGAGGCCATGTCAAAGAGGGTAGGAGGGGTGAAGACATGGTTGGAAGCCACATGGACCCATGGAACTGTGCATGGGGGTTGGGGGGGACAGCATGGGCTCAGGAAGGGGAGAGGAGCAGACCCCATCCAGGCACCCCAGGTGTGAAGAAACTGCCCTGGGAAGATGGATCCCCATAACATTGGCTTTGAAAACCAGAGGGACCTCACTTCATGAGTTCTTACAATCAGTGGGGCTTAACACCTAGAGCTGTAAAAATCAACAGGCTGGCTCTGGAAGAGCTGGGAGACCCAAGAGGAAACTGAGGCCCCGCCCTTACAGAGATAGTACAGCTAATAGTACCCTGGAGATACAGCATAGAAACAGCAGTTTGATCAACTCCTTGAGTGTATGGGAAGGAGATTTATTTACTAATCTCAGAGTGTGTGCTGGAGGGGTGGTGTCTTTGGGAGACTTCTCTAAGAACAGAGGAGCTAGTGGGAGCCATTTCCCTCCTTCATCCCCCAGCTTAGATACATGAACACTTGTGGGAACCAGTGTAGTGCAACACTCTCTGCCTAGCTTACTAAAAGCGTACCCCACCCCCACACTTCTGTGAATCTACATCCTCCATCCTGGCCTGGGTAGTTTTCCTGGACAGTGGTAGGTCCCTTCCTGCAGGGGACTGGTGCAGACCTTTCTGGCACTGCATGTCCCACCGCTACATTTTCCTGCAGACCCATGCATTAACAACACAGGGATCAAACCCTGTCTACAACAGGCAAAGACAGCCATTGCAGACAGTTGGACTTAAGGCAAATGCTACAATAGTAGGGTGCACATAGGAGACATCTCTGGAGCTCTAGGTTCTAATGAATAGGGAACACCACATAGCAGGGCACTACAGGACCTCTCCTTCATAAGGCCACTAATTTCAAGAGCAGAAGACATAGCTGACTTTCCTAACACAGAGAAATGGAGAAACAGACAGAGTTAGACAAAAGCAGGAGACAGAAGAATCTGTCCCAAGTGGAAGAACAGGACACAATCACAGCAAGAGAGCTAATCAAATGGAGATAAATAATATGCCTGATAGAGAATTTAAAGTAATGGTCATTAGGTATTCATTGGACTTGAGAAAAAAGTGGAGGACCTCAGTGAAACCCTCAACAAAGGGAAAACATTAAAAAGAACCAAGAGGAGATGAAAAGCTCAGTAACTTAAAATAAGGGGCGCCTGGGTGGCTCGGTGGGTTAAAGCCTCTGCCTTCCACTCAGGTCATGATCCCAGGGTCCTGGGATCGACCCTCACATCAGGCTCTCTGCTCAGTGGGAAGCCTGCTTCCACCTCTCTCTCTGCCTGCCTCTCTGCCTACTTGTGATCTCTGTCTGTCAAATAAATAAATAAAATCTTAAAAAAAAAAATACACTAGAGGGACGCCTGGGTGGCTCAGTTGTTAAGCATTGACTTCAGCTCAGGTCATGATCCCAGGGTCCTGGGATCAAGCCCCACATCGGGCTCCCTCCTTGGTGGAGGGCCTGCTTCTCCTTTTCCCTCTCCTGGTCCCCCTGCTTGTGCTTGTGCACATGCTCTCTCTCTCTCACTGTCACTCTCTGTCAAATAAATAAATAAATAAAATCTTTTTAAAAAATCCCCTACCTCCCCAAAAAATACACTAGAGGGGATAAATAGCAGACTAGGGGAAGTAGAAGAATGGATCAGTGACCTGGAGGACAGAGTAATGGAAAGCAATCAAACTGAACATAAGTGAGAAAAAAGAATAATAAAAAATGAGCATAGTTTAAGGGAACTCAGCAACACCATCAGGAGTAATAACATTGGCATTGTAGGGAATCCCAGAAGGACAAGAGAGAGAAAAGGGGACAGAAAATGTATTTGAAGAAATAATAGCTAAAAACTTCCCAAATCTGGGAAAGAAAACAAATCCAGATCCAAGAGACAGACAGCTCCCACCAAATCAACCCAAGTAGGTCCACACCAAGATACATAGTAATTAAAATGGCAAAAAAGTAGTGATAAAGAGGTACTTGTAAAAGCAGAAAGATGAAACAGTTACATACCAGGGAATCCCAATCAGATTGTGAGCTGATTTTTCAGCAGAAGTTTTGCAAGCCAGAAGAGAGTGGCATGATATCTTCAAAGTGCTGAAAGAAAAAAATCTGCAGTTAAGAATATTCTATCTAGCAAGCCTGTCATTCAGAATAAAAAGAGAGACAGGGTTTCACAGACAAAAGTTAAAAGAATTCACTACCACCTAACAAGCCCCATAAGAAATTTTAAAGGGGAGGAGACTCTTTCTGTAGAAAAGAAAAACCATAAATACGAATAAGACAAGTAGGAAGCACAAAAGCAGTAAATTAAGCATATATAAAAAAATCAGTCAAGGTATTCATAAAATAAAAGGATGTAAACTCTGATGCCACATACCTAAAATGTGTGGGGGAGAGGAAGAATAATTTAGTGATTTAAGAATGAGTTTAACTGGGGCGCCTGGGTGGCTCAGTGGGTTAAGCCTCTGCCTTCGGCTCAGGCCATGGTCTCATGGTCCTGGGATTGAGCTCGGCATCAGGCTCTCTGCTCAGCAGGGAGCCTACTTCCTCCTCTCTCTCTGCCTGCCTCTCTGCCTACTTGTGATCTCTCTCTCTCTGTGTCTAATAAAAAAAAAAAAAAATCTTAAAAAAAAAAGATTAAAAAAAAAAAGAATGAGTTTAACCATCAACTTATTACAAACTGCTATTATGCATAAGATGTTATATTTAAACCTAATTGTAACCACAAATCAAACACCAGTAGTAGGTATGCAAAAAATAAACAGTACTGAAAGTCCTAGCCACAGCAATCAGACAGAAAAAAGAAATAAAAGTCATCTAAATTGGTAAGGAAGAAGTAAAATTTTCACTACTTGCAGTCGACATGATACTCTATATAGAGAACACTAACAATTCCACCAAAAAACTACTAGAACTGATGAACAAATTCAGTAAAGTCGTAGAATACAAAATACAGAAACCCATAGCAGTTCTATACACTAATTACGAAGCAGCAGGAAGAGAAATGAAGAAAACAGTCTCATTTACAATTGCACCAAAACCACTACGATACCTAGGAATAAACCTGACCAAAGAGGTGAAAGACCTGTATTCTGAAAACTAAAGTTGATGAAAGAAATTGGAAATGACACAAATGGAAAGGCAGTCCATGCTCATGAATTAGGAAAACAAATTTGTTAAAATGTCCATACTACCCAAAGCAATCTACAGATTTATTGCAATCTCTATCAAAATACCAGTAGCATTTTTAACAGAACTAGAATAGACGATCCTAAAATTTGTATGGAACCACAAAAGAACCCATATAGCCAAAGAAATCTTGAAAAAGAACAAAACTGTAGGTAACACAATCCCATATTTCAAGATACAATACAAAGTTAAAGTAATGAAAACAGTACAGTACTGGCACAAAAATACACACACCTATCAATGGAACAGAATAGAAAACCCAGAAATAAACCCACAACTATATGGTCAATTAACCTTCAACAAAGCAGGAAAGAATATGCAATAGGAAAAAGACAGTCTCTT
This sequence comes from Taxidea taxus jeffersonii, assembly GCA_003697995.1. Taxonomy (NCBI): domain Eukaryota; kingdom Metazoa; phylum Chordata; class Mammalia; order Carnivora; family Mustelidae; genus Taxidea; species Taxidea taxus. The sequence continues at coordinate 369 of ML105984.1, read as the reverse complement.
CAACAAATGGTGTTGGGGAGACTGGATAGCTACATGCAAAAGAATGACACTGGTCTACTTTCGTACACCCTATGCAAAAATAAACTCAAAATGGATTAAAGACTTAAATGTGAGACCCAAAACCATACAAATCCTAGAAGAGAGAGCAGACAGTAATTTCTTTGACATTGGCATAGCAGCTTCTTTCAAGATACATCTCTTTAGGCAAAAAAAACAAAAGCAAAAATAAACTGTTGGGACTATACCAAAATAAGAAGCTTTTGCACAGCAAAGGAAACAACAAAACAAAAAGACAGCCTACTGAATGGGAGGAGGTATTTGCAAATGACATCTGATAAAATGTGAATACCCAAAATATACAAAGAACTC
>RCUC01147128.1:0-21082 GCA_003697995.1 Taxidea taxus jeffersonii | reverse complement strand
GAAAAGAACACAGAGGAACTACAGTAAAGGAGAGAGAGAAAGGTAGGGCTGGTGTTTTAGAACTTGTGTAAACCCTAAATGTTGTGTGACGATTCTTATATTTTGAACAGAGAATCCAATGAGAAACTTGTTAGGTTTTCTCAGATTTGCCAACTCTGAGAGAAGTCTGAAGCCCAGTGCCTGCTCCTTGCCGAGGGGCACTGAGGAGGGGCTCCTGGTTTCCCAAGGTTCAGCTGTGGCTCACACATGGGGGCAGAAGGGATCCTGGGGCATCAGGGCCAGAAGGCCTGGAGCTCACTGAGTCCAACACTCTACCTCAGGGCAGGAGGGTTTGAGTCTCAGGATCTGAAAGAAACAAAGCAGTAGCCACTGTGGGTGAGAGGCAAGGGTGGGCGACCCCCAGCCATTCTGTCAATAAGCATTTGAGAGCAGATTCCCACAAAACAGGATCAGTTCGTAAAACTCACATTTCTATAGCGCTCTAAGAAAGAGCGATGCCCCCAGAACGTAGGACCAGATCAAGGAATACCAATGGCACCTACTTTGGAATTTCCGTTGGGTGAATAGAATCATCCTAGCAACTTAGGGTGAGGATCCAGAATCTTCTGTTAGTCAAAAGAGAACGTACTATACCCACTGGTATCTGGACAGCAGCAGGGTGTCAGCGACCCGGCCTGTGGAGTTTCTCTAGGTAGCCTAACTCAGTGAGACCCTCCCGAGTGAGGAGCGTGGGCAGAATGTCTGAATTCACAGCTTGATTCCCCGAGGAATCTCTCAGGCTCATTTCCAGTGTCTTCTGTTCTGACTGGTCTTGTTTCTGCCCTACCGGGGAAACTTCCGATTATTTCTGTCCCCTGAAATGCTGTACCTCAAGAACAGCCTCTTCACATTCTCCTGAGCGTCTCTTGTGAACCTGAGTCATGGTTCTCACTATTTGCAATTCCTATCTGAACGTGCTGCATGTTGCCTGCAGGCGTTGGTAGGCGCCACCCAAACCAAACATTTAATTTAAAGACTTAGCCCCCAGGAGAGGAGAGTATTATTATTATTATTATTATTATTATTTATCACATTTAAAGTGTTCCATCTCTGAGCCTCTGGGTTCTCATAAAGTGAACAATGGTCCTATTTAACCACCCAAGCTAGAGCTAAATGTCCTGAGTCGTCAGTTTGAAGCAGGCTATGGAATGAGAGAAGAAGGATGGGAATTTCCAGTGGTGGTCAGAATACTGGGTTTCCAAAGAGAGAGGGATTTTAAGTCTCAGATATGCCATGAGATCACTAGTTTCCGGGAGCATTCCAAGGTGTTCTCTTTGGTGGAATTCCCAGCTCTCTAGATCCAGAACAAGGAAACCGCCTTGTTCTGCAAACATTGGCAGAAGCCCTGGAGTCAGTCCCTGGAGACACATTACTGGCTGAGCCTGGGTTACTGCCTCCGACCAGTTCACAGCATCCTGGGGGAAGCAGAGGAGTGAACACTGAGGACCAGCATGCAGCCACCTAGGAAGGAGCAAGTGGGCTACCGGAGGTCAGCATGGCATCCTAGGGAGCGGAGGGAATCCCAAGGAGCAGTCCTCTTCCCCTGCGATGCAGGCCAGACTGGGAGCATGGTGCTCAGGGTTTCTTTGGACAAACAGGAACACGTTCAGAGGACCAGCCTGGAGGCCGAGGGGCTTATACCCACGTCCTGGGTGTGACCTGGAAGCACAGCAGGTTTTGAGCTACGAGAAAAGTTGGAGTGAACCCAAAGAGAGGGTGAGAACATTGTTGAAAGAAATTAAAGCAAACCTAAATAAATAGAAAGACATTCCCAGTTTATGGATTGGAAGAGCTCATATTGTTAAGAAGACAATACTTCCCAAATTGCTTTAGAGATCCAGTGCAATCCTTAGCAAAATGCCAGATGAGTGGTTTTTTTGTTTGTTTGTTTGTTTTTAGAGAGTGACAAGCTGATCCTTAAATTCATATGGAAATACAAGGGATGCAGAATGGCCAAAACAATACTGATAAGGAAGAACAGAGTTGGAGGACTTACACTTCCCACTTTCAAAGCTTACTACAAAGCTGCTAACTGGGTACTAGTGTAAGGACAGACATATCAATGGGATAAATTTGAGAACCTAGAAATAAGCCCCTACACATATGAACAATTGATTTTCAATAGTGGTTCCAGGATAGTTCAATGGGGGGGGGGGCGGAATAGTCTTCTCAACAAATGTGCTGAGACAGATGGATAGTGACCTGTGAAAGCATGAAGTTGAACCCCTACCTCACATCATATACAGAAAGTCCCTCAAAATGGATCAAAGATTTTTAAATATAAGAGCTAAAACTGGGGTGCCTGGGTGGCTCGGTGGGTTAAGCCTCTGCCTTCGGCTCAGGTCATGATCTCAGGGTCCTGGGATCAAGCCCCACATCGGGCTCTCTGCTCGGCAGGGAGCCTGCTTCCCCCTCCCTCTCTGCCTGCCTCTCTGCCTACTTGTGATCTCTCGCTGTCAAATAAATAAATAAACTCTTTTTTAAAAAAGCTAAAACTATAAAACTCTTAGAAAAAAACCACTTAGCTATGAATCTTCATGAGCTTAAATGAGGCAATGACTTCTTAAATGTAACACCCAATTTAATCATCAATCATACATCAATAGAGCTGGAATTTTTTTTTTAAAGATTTTATTTATTTATTTATTTATTTATTTGTCAGAGAGAGTGAGCACAGGCAGACAGAGTGGCAGGCAGAGGCAGAGGGAGAAGCAGGCTCCCTGCTGAGCAAGGAGCCCGATGTGGGACTCAATCCCAGGACGCTAGGATCATGACCTGAGCCGAAGGCAGCTGCCCAACCAACTGAGCCACCCAGGCGTCCCTAGAGCTGGAAAATTTTTTAAAAAATGTTTGTGTGTCAAAGGGTATTATTAAGAAAGTAAAAAAAACCCCACAGAATGACAGAAACTATTTGCAAATCATATATTTTATAAGGGTTTAGTACCCAGAATATATATACAATTCTTTTTTTTTTAATTTTATTTTTGTTATTTAATTGATAGACAGAGATCGCAAGTAGGCAGAGAAGCAGGCAGAGAGAGAGAGGAGGAAGCAGGCTCCCCGCTGAGCAGAGAGCCCGATGTGGGACTCGATCCCAGGACCCTGAGATCATGACCTGAGCCGAAAGCAGAGGCTTAACCCACTGAGCCACCCAGGTGCCCCAGTACACAGAATATATAAAGAGCTCTTACAACTCAACGAAAAAAGACAAAAAATCCAATTTTAAAAATGGGCCAAGGTTTTGAATAGACATGACTCTCAAGAAGACATACGACTGTCCAGTAAGCACATGAAAAGATGCTCAACATCGTTAGCCATTAGGTAAGTGGAAATCAAAACCACAATGAGATACCACCACACACCAGCTAGGATGGCTGTAATTTAAAAAATCAGACAATACCAGGTATTAGAGAGAAATCATGAGAAGGAGAAACAGCCAACAGGTTTGTGTTTAAAATACCTGGAGGGCTGGCAGGTGGGTGAGGGCCCCATGGCTCCAGAGTCTATGCAAATCCAATCTAAGCTTCTGGGGTGATTTACTAAATCCTGGATGATTTGCTAAGGATTTACTAAAATCCTCATTTTTAAGAAAATCTACCAGTATAAGGTGCTATAAGACAGCCCTGCCCGCTTTGTAAGACAGTGAGTTCCTTGGCACTGAAGGATTCAACAAAGCAGGGATTGATCTGTCTGGCTGAGCCCCTGGAGAGATTGCTCAAGCATAGTTTAGGAAGGCAGGGTTGGACTAGATGACCATGCTCGTCCTTTCTGACCGTAAAACACTAAAATTTCATGACAGAGTAAGAGGAGCTCTCATGAGCATACAGTAGGTGTCTAGAGGAATGTTTGCTGAGTCCAGCTGCTCATGAATTACCCTTTGAGGCCCTAAGGCTTGAGGTGCCTTCAAGGTACTGAACCTTACACTGCAAGGAAGCCGGGTGTCTCACCCTAGAGATGACTTAAATTTGTAGGTTCGGAGGCAGGGTCTGTCTGTCCCCTGGGCTGGCACTTTGAGACCCAGATAACATAAGAAGAGCTGGCCCTTGGAGAACAGGGGCCAGAAACACCAGTGGCGGTTTCAGGAACCTGTGTCCTCCCTGCTCTGGGCCCTACGTCACCTTTCACCGGAAGCGTCTACCTTGGCCGCTGGCCTTTGTTTGCACTCCTCATGGGCTATTTGCACAACCCAGGCCATGATGCTGGGTCAGGGCCCGTGTGGAGACAACAAGCTTTCTATAGATCACATCCTGAAAAGAGGGGAACCCCCAGAAGAGAAGATGATTACTTAACAGGACATGTATACTGCCTCATTGATTCACCCGGAAACCATTCAGGGAGCCATCAAGGCTAAGCTGTGTTTATTTTAACAGAATGTGGGACAGTCCCGTGGACTCGGGTGAGCTCTGGAGACACCCCTGCACCCAATGAGGTCCCTGAAGTTGGTGGGGAGCTACAACCCAAAGAAGACCACTGTGGTCTTGGGATGATGGATACTGATCCTTGACACACTGAGATTCCCTGAGCACTGAGGCCAGCACTGTCTGGCAAGAATCATGCTCCTCTAACACAATACCATCCGCAGAGGACGTCCACGTGTGTGACCTTGCCCAAGCTTGGCAATGACCCAATGTGTTTATGCCCATTTCTCTGAAGAGAACACTGAGGATAGGTGGAGCTGCAACAAGAATCCAGGTCTTCAGACGCTTTCTGTGACCTCCTTCTAGGACCCGTGGTTCCCCATTTGAGTCACTGGGTGTCCATGGTGTGAACGGTCCGATGCTGTGTGACTGGGTGCAGGCTGGCAGTGCTGCGCCTGTGGTCAGGACAAGAGGCTTAGAGTCCCCTGCAGAAGGGTGGGGGCGTCTCTGAGAAACTGATCCCACCCCAAACAAACCCCGCCGTGGGCGCACCTGCTCCAGCTCCCTGTCCCCTTCCTCCTCCTTTGCAGGATTCACTTACTCCATTAGGGCATCCATGACCCGGCCTCTTGCGCACTACACAACCCATGGAGTTTGGCTGTAGTGCTGGTCCATCCTGGTAGAACTCTCCAGCAATGGTTGCGTTGTCAATCCAATGAACAAATGTCCTATCTTGCCAGCCCCCATCTGACATTAAGATGGCTCCCAGATCTTCTTTCCATCTTGATTCCCATGACCGCTCCCTCCTTCCTGCCCTGCTCACGCTTTATGTTGAGGTTCCCTTAACTTGATCCCCCCTTCTCACTTTCAAGGATCCACTTGAGGGACCCAACAGCTTCGGTTGTCACCTCTCTGCTCACAATGCCAACCCTCGGTTTCCAGGCATGGCTGAGCTAGATGCACTCACCTCCGGGAGAGTTTCAATAGCAGGTCCCTTGGGAGCCACGTTTCTTGGGGTCCATCCCACATGCCTTCCTCTCCGCTATTCAGATTCCACAAGTCATCCCAGCCAGGTGTCAGGGTTGGGGGCGCCCAGAGCCCTGCCCCGACTCCATCTGGTCAAAGCCTAGCCCTGCTCATTTTCCTCTGCAATGACACCAGCCCCTTGCAGGAGCGTCCCAGCTGGTCCTCGGCTCCCTCCAATCTTCTCCCCACGGCTGTGAAATGAACTTTCTGAAAATCATCTCACTGTAAGCCCTTCTACCTGGTGCAACCCCCAGGGCTCTTCCTGTCTCCAGATGGAGGCCCAGTGACGCAGGCAGCCACCGCTACCGCAGGTTGGCCACCTGCCCAGCTTTGTTATCTCCCACACGTGGTGTCACAAGTCACCCTCGTCCAGAACTGCTTGGAGCCTGCAGTGCACCCCGCGTGTTTGTTCAGGCTGTCCTCACTGCTGAAATGCTCTTCCCTGCCGTGAGCTCGGCTGCAGACCTAGAACAGACCTCATCTCCTTAGGAAGGCCTCCTTTTGGGCTCGTCTCCAACAGATGAGCTGCTGATGGCTCCCTCTTCTATTCCGCTGGAGGCACTGGGAGCCGGCCCTCTGCTCCTCGTCTTCGACTCCCCAGCCTGCCATAGAATCAGCCTCAGTAAAATATCGTTGCTAAATCTGTCCCATGTCAGTCAATGTGAGTGTTCCGAACCAACCCGAGTGTCAGCCTGACCCACAGACAAAGATTTTCATTTAATGGTTTTATTACGAAAAACACCAGACCTGGCTAATGTCGACAGAAGGGCGCAAGGACCCCGTGCGCCCCTGGCCTCGCCCGAACAGGTACCATCTTTGTTCCATCCTTTTGCCACCACGGCCCCCCAGACTGAGGGATTTTCTATAATTAAGAATTTTTCTTGCATTGAAAAGAGCATTTGCATCGGGCCATTTGACGGAGAGGAAAGGAAAAGAACCATCGAGCATCCTTCCGGCTGCACCGGCCGCAGCCGATCACGGACGCGCTCCGATTCTGCACTGGGCACGTGGGGCGTGGGCCCCACGGCATCATCGCACTGAACTTAAGACGCCGGGAGAAGCAGGTGCCATCACATCCCAGGTTTCGGGCTGGTGGAACAGCTCAGAGACGCTAGAGGGGCTCCCAGAGTCCCAGCGGGCTGGTGGCGGCCCTCGCCCCAACACTGACCCGCCGCCCCAGCTTGCTCCATGTGCATCACTGACCCCGATGACTGAAGCTGTTCCCTGGGCCGCTGGTGGCTGGTCACAGAGGCGCGTTGGGAGACAACCCCAGGTCCCACAGAGCCCTGGGCGAGCATTCTAAGCCACCTCACCCCAGGAGACAGAGAGGCTGCTCAGGACACACTCCCCATAATGATCTGGGCAAGAACAGAAGCCGGGGTGCCAAGGCAAGACGGGGCCCGCCAGCTGGCGAGGGAGGCCGTAGGGAGTTCCCGGCATGATGCATCGCGGGCCTGGACCGGGGCTGGGGCGTTGTCCTGCGTGCTGGGTGGGTGACCGCGGCCGGGCGTGCGGGCTGTGATGTAAGAGGCCGTGGCCGCTGCAGGCTGCCAGGGCCACGGACTAACTTGCCTCCTCTGTCAACGGCCTGGGATCACCTCCCCCGAGAGAGGGGGTGGGTGTGGCGGGGCCTGCAGCCAAGACAGCCGGCCCAGCACGGAACAGCAGCCACGCCACCAAGCAGCCTCTGTGGGCAGCCAAGTCTCCCCTTAGCCCCGGGCCAGATGCACGGCTGGGTCCATCCCGGCAGAGAGCACGGCGTAGGACAAGAAGGAAGTGCAAGGCAGGCCCCCAAAGCGGGCCATCCATGTACAAAGGAGTGGCTATGCAGCAAGGTTTTCTTCTTTTGACCCAGAGAAGGACGTAAAATAAGGAAATGCTCATATATGGTGTACCTGCTGGGTGCCAAATGGGCGTAAGCGCCCTATTATCCTACTAAGTCTTTACAACTGCCCAGTAAGATGGCTTGCCTGCCTTCCTCCCTCCCTCCCTTCCTCTCTTCTTTCTTTCTCCCCTTTCCTTCCTTCCTTCCTTCCTTCCTTCCTTCCTTCCTTCCTTCCTTCCTCTCTCCCTCCCTTCCTTCTTTCCTTCCAATATTTCTGAGCACCCCCCAGATGTCAGTATTCACATGGTTTTACAGATAAGGAAACCGAGGCTCAGAGACACTCTGACTCCCCAGGCCAGGCTGTGGCGGGTGCTGACAGCCACGTTCCTGTGCTCCAGAAGGGGGAACATCTCTAGGAAGATACAGCCCCCACCAGGCACTCGGCTTGATGAGGGAACCCTTTAACCAGGAAGCTCCAGCTCTGCCCCGCAGATCCCGTGGCGAGTGGGCAGTGGAACCTGGGCCCTGGAGATCCTGCCATACCCCCTCTCCTGAGCCACACCACCTCCCTCTGCCACCAAAGGACTTATCGTGGTGACCACCTTAACGGACTCTCTGGCAAAATTTATAAGCTGACATAGATGTTTCTGGTTTAAATAGGAGACGGAAAATCTCTTATGGAACAGCGAGTGGCCGTGAGCCCACGAAGGCTGGGGGCTGGAACCAGGGGCTGGGCATGCTCCGTGGAAGGGACAGGAGTCAATGCCGGGTCCTGTGCCCCTGAAGGGGGGGTGGGCATAAGTGGTACCCCATGCAGATACAACTGCAGCTTTGGTTGGCCCACATGAGCCCTGTTTTCTAGAAGCTGAAATGTTCTGTAGAAAAGGATAAAGGTTGGTCTGGGCTGCCGTAAGGATACGTGTGTCGACTACCAAGGAGAAAACTTCATACATTTCTAGTAAGAGCCATCGAGAAGAGGAAGGAGCTGCCTTAAATGTAGTGAGGTCCCCGTCATTGGAGGTATTCAAGCAAGGGCAGGCTAGCCTCCTGTTCAGGCTCCTCCTGTTTAACAAACCCATTTAGGTGACTGCATCAGGTCATTGTGCCAGAATTCCTTACCATGCAAGTGAGAATCCTGGCCATCAGGGCCAGGCCCCTGAAGAAGGGAGCGAAGGATGGCGAGAGGGATTGTGTCCATGGGTGTGTCTGGGGAAACCAGAGTTCTGGGAGAGCCCCTCCCAGTTGTCCCCCCAAGCTGGCTCATTCGTGTCTTTCTCTGGGGGGCCCGGGCCGGTCCTCGCCCTGCCGGCCCATCTCCCAGTAGCTTCCCCCAACACACTGGCCCAGGAAGTGGGGGCAGAATTGGAAGATCAGGTGCTCACGTGAGGCCCAAGCACCCCAGCCTATCTACACTGGCCATTGCAACAGGGATACGCTTCTACACCAGAGGTGTGACCTCTCCGGCCCCCAGGATTCTGAGCCCCCAACCCGGCTGGGCAGAAAGCACCCACTATATGTGGATTGATTTCACATGCATAAGTAACAGGAATGAATGAATGAATGAATGAATGAATGAAAAATGTGCACAGCACTGCTGTGCCCTTGGGCTGCTCAGTCCCAAAGGCACCCCGAATGGCCAGGCTCACCGCTGAAGTCTCCTGCACCAGTGGGGGGTGGGAGCCGGATCGTAGGGGCCGGGAAAGAAGTCGGGTCAGCTGGGGCTCCACCTGGAAACTCTCTCTCTTTTTTTAAATCTGTGTTTGATCTCGACGATCTCATGTAAGATTGCCGTTGAGGAAGAGTTTGTGGTTAGAAGGGTTGGACTAGGGGCGCCTGGGTGGCTCAGTGGGTTGAAGCCTCTGCCTTCGGCTCGGGTCATGATCCCAGGGTCCTGGGATCGAGCCCCGCATCGGGCTCTCTGCTGGGCGGGGAGCCTGCTTCCTCCTCTCTCTCTCTGCCTGCCTCTCTGCCTACTTGTGATCTCTGTCTGTCAAATAAATAAATAAAATCTTAAAAAAAAAAAAAGAAGGGTTGGACTACTGGTCGAGTGCTCATTCCATCAGCGAAGGAGCCCGTGACCGTGGGAGGAGGAAGCTGTCTGTCCACAGCTACACACCGTTCCATACCATACACACATTCCTCACACACACCCCCACACGCACCGCATGCCCACACCGCACAGGCACGCACACAGCCCACACTCCGCACACCCGGCACACCACGTGCACACCGTATCCTCTGGGCATCCCGAGCCTCCGTGGGCAACAGCCTCCAAGGGGGTGACCGCCCAGCACAGAGCTGGGGGCTGGATTTGCTCCCGCTGCTGTGACTTCTTCACATGCTGCTGCCCGGCAGCCTGCCTCAGTTTCCCCACCTGTAATGCGGGGACACCACTCCCTCTGAGGGCTGCAGTGAACCTTCCCTGAGGTGATCTGTGTGAAGGGCCGTGGGGAGCGCCAAGCCCTGCGCTCGGTAAAAGCTAATCATTAGTATTCGGCGTGGGGCCTGTTCCCTATTAGCTGTTCAATGAACTTTCCTCTCCTTCCCAGCCCCGAGGACTTGCGAACCCAGGAGGCTGCTGGGCCTGGGCGCTGAGCACCCCCTTAGTCAGAAGCCCGATTGGAGACTAAACCGGTGCGCCCCTCCCTCCCTCTGGGGCAACAACGTCTCTGGGCTGCGGCAGACCTGGCAGGGCCTCAGCCAGCAAGCGTCTGCGCCGCCTCCCTCCTGGCCTGGCCTGGTTTTGTTGTTGGGGAAGACAATCAGACAATCAGATGATCAGAGAGACCCCAGGGCACTGGCTGGCCTTTGCCCTTCTCCCCGCTGCCCCCAGTACCTCTTCTCTCCATCTGCGCCCTCCCCACCCTCGTCTTCGCACGGCCTGGACACCTCTGGCCACTGGAGGCTGCCGCTGCTGATCCTCTGGCCTCCAGCTCCTGGGCCCTGCTGTCTGGCTGGCCCTCAGGCTTCTCCGCTCTCTCCCCTATCTTCTCGGATTAGAGGACTGCTTCAGGTGTGGGTGTATCCAGCTGTGGGTGCATCATGGCGAGTGGGAAGTGGGCTCTGAGGCTCTATGCCCCTTTTGGCCCACGGATTTGGGGTTCAAGCCTTGTCTCCGACCCTCGTGCTGATATTGGATAGGGATTTGAGAATCAGGGCAAGCCGCCTGACCCCTATTGCTTGCCACACTCAAAGAGTTGACCAAAAGGAGGGCTGAGACCACTTCCTCCAAAAAGACTCCTGATGGAGCAGGCCCTGGCACTGGGCCAGGCTGGGATGGAGCGTGAGCAAACAGCTGGGCCCCATCCTCCTGGGAGCCTCTGGGGAGGGCAGGGACCTGTAGGTGGGCCCCTGGAGCCCTCCGTGGGCACAGCCGGACCCCACGATGTAAACCACAAACCTGCTCACTGTCCTAATGGCCTCTAAGCTCCCACCAGCTCTGCAGGCCCAGCACCGGGGCAGGTCCGGGACGGGGTCACAGCCTCGGATACCAGGGCCCGGTATTCCCTGCCCTGTGGAAAGATTTGTCTCCTCCTCCACCGATACGACCAGCATGCATAGGCAGGAAAGCCCCTCGACTCCTGCCAGCCGCCCGATGTGTGTCCTCACATGGCCCACCGAGCTGAAGACAGACGCCCCTCTGGGCTCTCCCCCACTTCAGCCAGTGTCCTTCCTCTTTTGTGGATATGCCCCGCCCCCCGCCAAGTTTCTCCTTTGCCCTTTCTCCCATTGGCCACTGCCCAGCTCCCCTTCCTGCACTCCCAGCACACAGGGGCCCATGCTCCCTGACCCAGCGCTCCCGCACTTCCCCAGGCCTTCTTTCCTGGCCTTGCCAGGCCACCGAATCCCCCCGCCACCCTGCCCCCGACTTCGCTGGCACCGCTCAGCCAACCTTGCCCCGCTCTGCCCACCTTGCCTCGGCTGCCCATGCCAGCCCCTTTCCTCGACCCACCCCCGATAGACTGATGTTCCCAGAGAGCCCAGACGCCCCCAGGTCTCAGATGCCACTTGCGCCCAGTGACTTCCAAGTCTGGCTTCTTCTGGACCTCTCTCCAGTCTCCTCCAAGCCCTAGACGCACAGATTCATGCACGGCCCGTCTCCCCGTAGCTAGGCTGGGACAAGGTCTGCAGGCACCCCCTTCCTGGACCCTCCCTCCGTGAGCTGGGAACCCCAGCCCGCCCCACGGCCACATGCCCCTCCACGCCACATAACGCGTCACCTGTCCTGCTCATAGTCCCCATCTCGCTCTTGGGTCTGTGCCGAAGACCTCCCTTCCTCTGCGGGCCCTTCAGCACCTGCAGCCTGGGCCCTGGCCTCCGTGCCTGTCTGCCCCCCACCACCTGCGTCAAAATGAACTCCTGCTTCTCAACGCCACCTCTTTGCACAGGCTGTTCCCTCTGCCTCCGATGCCCTTCCTGTCTCCCCTGAATCTCGGCTGCAGAGGGAAATGGGGGTCCGTGGGGTGGGGGAACCAGGGGTCGGGCTGCAGGAGGAATCCCGCCCCTCATAATTAGGAGCCCGAGAACTTGGTCAAACCTGCCCAGGGCGGCAGTTAGTGCTCTGATTAATTAGGGACCTCGGTAAAGCACTTTGAACGTGAAACGCGCGATATAAATGCTAAGTATTATTAAAAAGTAAAAAGCTCTCGAACACGCCAGGCGGGAGAGCCCCAGGCTAGTCTAAATAAATGAAGAATGCAGAAAATTAAGCAATTAGAAGGTGATATTTCAGGATGTGCAAAGAGCTGAAAGTACCAGATGGCCCTGGGTTGTGCCAGGCTCCGCGGACACCATCCCTGCCTCCTCGAGTCCCAGCCGCAGGCCCGGTCCCTGGTGGGCTGGTGGGCAGCCTCCCCGGACGGCCTCAGGCCCGGCCTGTCTGCAACGGGTCTGGGAAGAGCAGGGGAAATCGGGAATTGGAAGGGGGTCTCACATCTAGGAAAGGCTGCTGGGCTGGTTGGAGCCTCTTGTGCGTGATGTGCGCTTTGGCAGGTTGGCATGCCCCTCCGAGCCTCAGTTTCCCTGCCTGTAAAGTGGGAGGGCACGGGCAGCTCCAGCCCTGGCACCACCCTTGCCCCTACCCTACTAAAAGGTTCTGGATGGCGTCAGCGGACGTGGGGTCGGACAGCACCAGGCTCTAGCTCTGCCTGCACCTTTGCCAGCCAGATGGCCCCTCACAGGACATGTGCTCCCCCGAGCCTCAGGGTCCTCATCTGCCACATGGGGAGAGTCATGACCCCCTCACAGGACTGTCGTGGCCAAGAAATGAAAATCAGATACGGAAGCACAGGCAAAGCTGGGGTACAGTAGGGTTGCTCGCGGTCTCGTCCTTCGAGCTGAAATCCTGGCACCATTTCAGAGTTCTCTCTCTTCTCTTTCTAGCGCTCTGTCCTGGAGTCGCAGGGCCAGGGTCCACCTCGCAGGCCTGCACTGACACTGAGTCTGGGCTCTTCCCAGCTTCGTGAGGAAGAGACGAAAATTCCTACCCCCCCCCCCCCCCACCTCGCTGCCCCCCCCCACAGCAGCCCTCAGTCCAAAGTCTGCTCGGCAGATAAGCAGGTGTTTCTTGTTTGTTTTCCTCCCCTCAAGGCCAGCCAAGGTCAGCGGCTAAGAGGGCCAGCAGAGACAAGAGAAACCCCCCTCACGCCCCATCTCCTCCAAAGCCCCTTCAGGCTGGTCAGGACTCACCGTGTCCTTCTCGAGGAAAGCGCCCAGGACGATCCAGGCCTGTGCCAGCCCAGGAAGGGTGGAAGGCAGCAGAAGACAGCAGAGCAGGAATGGTTCTCCAACTGGGGAACCCGGAGCCTGTGATCAGCTGACTGGCCTCTGTTTGCCTATCTGTGAAATGGGCATATGGGACTCGAGGCCACTTGGGTCCACCCAGGGCCCTGGCCTTAGTTGTGGCTCGCGTGAACCCGCAGCGGAGACAGACGAAGCTGGCCGGAGTCCGGGCTTGGCCAGGCCCACTCTGCGCCCCCTTCCTGCCTGTGTAGGTTTTCTGAAGTGCAGCGTTCTCAGGCGGGTTCCTAGATTCTCTGTGGCTGCAGAAGAGGGAGGAAACCCAGCCTCGAGGAGCAGCTGCCCTGGGTGGGCCCTGGGCCTCCAGCAGCCTTGGGGGCAGGTGGTGTCACCCAGGGCCGGGGGCCAGGGCTGGGCACCGAAAGCCACCGCTCTCTGTCCTGCTCCCGCACGCCTGCCTCTGGGTCGCGCTCCCAGCTCAGGTCTTTGCCTGATGAGGGTCCAGCTTCTGCTTGTCCCTGTCGGAGTCTTGCCCCTGCTCCTCTCGCCTCTCTCCCCCCGGGCGCAGCGCCAGGGCTAAAGTGTAGCATGGCTCCCTGCTGGGGTCGGGGGCTCAGACCCTCACATTAGGAACCCCTCTGGGGCAGGCTGGAGGGGCCCCCCATGGAGCAGAAGAGGAAGCCGAGGCTCAGTGAGGCGGCAGGCCCTCCAGGTGTGGGTTCCCCTGCAGGGTGCCTGCTCAGAGAACAGAGGGGCCGCTGCAAATGGGGTTCCCCGGCTGGGACTCGGGGCACAGCATGACTCTGAGGCCACTAAGTCTTGTGGAAGCCGAGGGCTGCACACAGCTTTCAGCTGATGTGGCTCCCCCAAACCCGGACAAGCCAGCGGTCCCCGTCTTCAAAGGAAGAAACATGGCAGAGATCCTAAGGAGCCGATTTCATTAGAGACTTCCCCAGAACTTCCAAGTTGAGTTACCGCATTTAGATCCAAGAGACTCGGGAAACTGGGGAGACCTCACAGTTCACCTCGTCCAGGCTTTCCCAAGCCGAGGATGGCCAGTCATCAAAGATGCCATTTCCTGGAATCTGCCACAGCCCCCTGGATCAGACCCTCTGAAGGTAGGACCAGGAGGAATCTGACCTGTAACAGAATTCCCAGAGGGGGACTGTTGGGGTCCCTACTTTCTGGTGACCTCCCATCTTGCCAAATCCTTTGTCTTACAGAGCAGCAGCCCAGATCCCCATGGTGGCAGCAGACTTTCTAGAAAGGCGGGGCAGACCTATGGCTAGAGAATGCTTCTCAGTGTCCCGTAGGAGCAGGAGGCTGGCGTGGTGACCCCACAGGTGTGTGGGGGGAGAGCCGGGGGGCTGGGAAGCCCATGCACCCCGGAAGCCCCCCAAAAACAGGCCTCCCGTGTTCACCACACCTGGGTCCCAGGCCTTAGAAGAGTGCCCGGCAGAGAAGAGGCACGCCTGTTTGTGACACACATGAATGAAAAAATGAACAAAGCCGGGAAGTGAAGTTGGGCCCGTCTCTAGGAAAGTGTGGAATACGGAACTAAGGAATTTGAACTTCATTCCTGAAGACCGATGGCGGGTTCCTGGGTACGGGGGGAGCCAATGTCATCGTGCTCAAATCGTTCTGGTGGCTGATGTGTGGTGCTTACGGAAGTCTGTGCTGAGCTGAAGGCCCCTCGACCCTGAGGGAACCACGTGGCTCTTAGGGGACACTGAACCAGCCTCCAGGTCCCCATGGTAGAGGCTGAGGAAGCTTAATCTCTGGCCTTGCAGTGCTGAACCGCCACTGCAACAGGCACTGGTCAGCAGGCACTGAGACCAGACCTGGGAGAGGACATCTTCCGCTCTCCCTCCGCTCACCCCAGCCTGACGCAGCTCGGGGAGCCTATGCTCAGATTCAGCCCTGCTGCAGCCCTGGACAGGGTCCCCACTGTCGCTGAGCCCCAGAAAACCCAGGCCAGGACTCCTCCTTTAACATTCTTAATGGAAATGCAATCAAATGCGAGAGAACTTGGCGAAGACCTTGCAGACAGGAATTCGTATTCACTTGCTTCGACCCAGGGAACTTGCATCTGAGAAATTGCTCTCCAGAAATAGCTGTCATGATCTGATCATGAATTGCTCATGATCAGGAGGAACCAGAAAACCACTCAAATGTTCAGCATTTAGGGCAATCGGTAATGAGCACAATGTAACATTAAGCATCCACAAAAACTGAGTTTCAAGGAATGTTTAATGATGGGAAAAGAGTTGTGACAATTTTAAGGAAAAAACAGGATATAAAGCTGTGTGACTCAAATTTCATTAAACAATCTTTATATTGGGGCGCCTGGGTGGCTCAGACTGCTAAGTGTCCAACTCTTGATCTTGAATCTTGGGTCTTGAGCTCAGGGTCATGGGTTCAGAACCTGCATTGGGCTCCATGCTGGGTGTGGAGCCTACTTTAAAAAATACACATGCACACACATATATGTATATGCACACACATATGACACGCACACACACGATATGAGTGTGGGATAGGCATGATGTGCACATACATGTCATGCACGCACATATGACATACGCACACACGACACACACACATGATATGTGCACACGTGTGCATACGCACCTATGATAGCACATGTTATGTGCACATGTATGTTGTAGGCTCTTATATGTATATGCGGTATGCACCCACACATATTATATGCATACACATGTGATATGTACATGCACACGTGTGATATGTACACACACATGAGTGTGTACATCAAATAAAGATGAAAGTGGACTCTATAAAATAAAACAAAAAGGAAGACAATGAAACTAACACCTGTTCTTTGAAATGATCAACGACAATGACCAATCTTTCACTGAATTGACCAAGAACAAAGGAAAGATGTCACCCCTTTCCAAAATCAGGAATGAAGGAGTGAACATCACTGCTTTCAACTAAGATTAAAGGATAGTAAGGGAACCCCCTGGGAAACTCTATGCCAACAGACTACTAAGATGGAAAGGACAAATTTCTAGAAACACAAATGACCAAAACAGGCTCAAAAAGAAAGAGATCATCTAAATAGATTTTTAACAGGTAAAGAAAGTGAAGTTGTAATTTAAAAACCTCCCACAAAGAAAAGTCTGGGCCCAGATGACTTCACATTTAAAGAAGAAATAACACCAACCTGCCACAGACTCTTCCAGAAAATAGAAGAGGAGGGAACACTTAACTCTGTGAGGCTAAAATTACCCCGATGCCGAAACTACACAAGGACATCACAAAGAAAATAAAACTACAGACCAATATTTCTTTCTTATAAATACAGATACACAAATTCTCAAAAAAAATACTAGTAAACTGAACCGAACAACATATAAAGAGAATTATGCACCATGACCAACTGGGATTTACTGCAAGAATGCAAGAAAAATCAATTAATCTAATACATCATATAAATAGAATAAAAAAATAAAATCGCATGATTATTCAGCACAAAAAATGCATTTGAAAAAACTAATATTCATGATAAAAACGTAACAAATTAGTAATAGAAGGAAATTTTCTCAACCTACTTTACCAAAAACCTACAGCCAACATGATAATTCACGGCCAAAGGCTAAATGCTTTCTCCCTAAGACTGGTAACAAGACAAGAACGATCACTCTCACCATTTCTACTCATCTCTCTCCACTGGAGGTTCTGGCCAGTGCAATCAAACAAGAAAAAGGAACAAAAGGCATCTAGATGGGAAAAGAGAAAAGCAAAACTGTCTTTATTAGCAAACAACATGATCTTAATATAGAAAATCCTAAGCAATACTCACACTCACACACTGCTAGAAGTAATGAGCAAGCTCATCAAGGTCACAGTTTAAAGTTTAAATTTTAAGTTTAAAGGTCAATTACAAGTATCAATGAACAATCCAACGATGAAATTACAAATTTCACTCATGATGGCACCAGAAAGCATAAAATACTTGGGAATAAGGTAAACAAAAGAAACACAAGTCTTGTACACCAAAAACCTCTCTGAAAGAAACTAAAGATTGAAATATGTTCTATGGTCATAGATTAGAGGACTCCATATTGGGGAGATGGCAATTCTCTCCCAAGGGAGTGTACATACGGTACAGGCCCTATCAAAACCCCAGCAGGCATTTTTTCAGAAATCGACAGGCTAATCCCAAAATTTATATGGAAATGTAAAAAGCCCAGACTAACCACAACAATTCTGAAAAAGAAAAACAAAGTTGGAAGACTCATGTTTCCTGGTTTTAAAATTTATTACAAATAAGTTACAATAAATAAGACAGCATAGTACTGACTTAAGACACACACACACACAGATCAAGGGAACAGAATCAGGAACCCAGAAATAAACTCTTACTGTGGTCAATTGATTCTCATTTTTAAAAAAAGATTATTTATTTATTTATCTGACAGAGATCACAAGTAGGCAGAGAGGCAGGCAGAGAGAGGAGGAAGCAGCTCCCTGCTGAGCAGAGAGCCTGATGCGGGGCTCAGGGCTATTCGGGATCCCAGGACTATGAGATCATGACCTGAGCCGAAGGCAGGGACTTTAACCCACTGAGCCACCCAGGTGCCCCCGGTCAATTGATTTTTAACAAAGATGCCAAGGGAATTCAAGAATGATAAAGAATGGTTTTTCAACAAATGAAATAATTATACACCCATGTGCCAGAAGATGAATTTAGACCCTGAATTCACACCGTACACAGAAATTAATTCAAAATAAATCCTAGACGTAAGTATAAGAGCTTAAACTATAAGATTTTTAGGAATAAGCATAAGGTAAAACCTTTGTGATCTTGAGCTGGGCAAACAGTTCTTAGATACAACAGCGAAAACTGCAAGTAGTAAAAACAAAAGGATAAGCTGACTTCATCAACATTAAAAATGTTTGTGCTTCAATAGACACCCTGAGGAAAATGAAAAAAACCAAGCCACACACTGAGAGAAAATATTTATCCACCAATTATCTGACAAAGGACGTGTAGCAGAATAGAGAACCCTGACAACTCAATAAAAAACCCCTAATTTTTTTTTTAAAGATTTTATTTATTTTTTATTTATTTGTTAGAGAGAGAGAGAGAGCGAGCACAGGCAGACAGAGTGGCAGGCAGAGGCAGAGGGAGAAGCAGGCTCCCTGCCGAGCAAGGAGCCCGATGTGGGACTCGATCCCAGGACGCTGGGATCATGACCTGAGCCGAAGGCAGCTGCTTAACCAACTGAGCCACCCAGGCATCCCAAAACCCCTAATTTTAAAATAGGCAAAATATTTGAAAAGACACTTCATCAAACAAATACACAAATGGCCCATTAGTCCTTAGGGAAATGCAAATTAAAGCCACTTCACACTGACCAGAATGGCTATCATTTAAAAAAACTTGCAGTTATACGAGTCCCCATGGCTACTGGGAACATGCAACAGGCCAGCCACCCCAAAAGAACAGTGTGTCCGTTTCTGGAAAAGTTCCACGTAAGTTTGCCATACACCCCAAGACTGCCGCTGTGAGCCCATGCCCACGAGAAATGAAAAGAGAGTGACCCTCCTCTGTCCTGTTTCGGAAATTCATGGATGAAAGCCTGCTCTCCGCAGCTCAGCGGCCAGCTGGCGTTGACACAGGCTGCTCAGAGAATCAGCCCTGTGGCCTTGGCCATGTCCTATTCCATGACCTCAGTTCTGGGAGACTGATTGATTTCCTGTGACTAGTCCTTCACACACTTCTGTGCACATGTGTGTACGTGGCCGTGGGCGGGCGCTGGGCCTGGCAGGGAGCTTCTGTTAAGGTCCGGTTGAGGGGGCTGAGCAGCTTCCCCCAAAATTGCCCCCATTTTCACCTCCCAGCAGCAGTGAAGACTAGTTCCAGGTGCCGACCCCGGTGGTGGATGAAGGAGACTACAATTTCCTTTGCTTCCTTTGCTTCCTGGCTGTTGGGTTTCATCTTTGGTGAAGAGCCAGTTCACGTTGTTTGCCCATTTTTCTGTTGGCTTGTCTGATTATTAGTGGTTCGTGAAAATGTTTAAAATCATGTTCCCGGTATGGATCCTTTGTCACAAATATGTCTGGCAGGTCACTCCTAGTCTGTGGCTGGCCTTTCCACTCTCTTCATGATGATGGCATCTTCACTGATGACCGGAAGTTCTCAATTTTAGTCAAGTCTGACTTTCTAGTCTCTTCCTGTATGGTTAGCACTTTTGGTGTTTCATTTAAGAACACTTTGCTCGCCCCGAGACCATGAGGATTCACTCCTATTTTCTCTTCTAGAGGCTTTGTTGTTTCTCCTTTCACAGTTAGGTCTCCCGTCTACCTGGAATTGATTCTGTAAGTATGTGGAGTGAGGCCAGTCAGGTTCAGCATCATCAGAAGCTCTGAGGTGGAAGAGACGAGGCCCCAGGAGAGAGAGGACTTTGGGGTATGTGACCATACAGGAGGAGCTGGTTGAGCTCTCCCCAGGCCTCCGACCAGAACACACACACGGCTGGCCTGGCCGCTGCCTCCCGGGATAGAGTTTCTGTGTACTAAGGGCTGGGACCCAGAGGCACAGGTGAGCTTGGGCATAAGCACCCTCGGTCTGACACACAGCTGAGGGATGGTCCAGGGGCAGCTAGAGTGGAGCTGATGCAGGCAGAGACCACGCCTCCTCACTGGTACCCGGAGGAGCCGCTTCCAGGCCAGTTGAGATGTCCTTGAGACCAAGGTGGGGAAGACACCGAGATGGACCTGTGCATGGCAATGATCTTTCATGTCTACGATGAAACCACTGCAGAGGGAAACTGAGTCAGCTTCTCTACAACTGGAGGCAGAGGGTCTGGCCCTTTTGAACTGAGTACCTGAGGCTCTGGAGCAATGGCTCAGGTGACTCATTTGAATACTACAAGGAGAGGTGGCTGAGGACATGGGTCACACCAGTAATGTATATAAATAAGTGAATTACTCTTCAGGCCACCAAAATAGCATGTTTACTTGTGCTCAGCTGGAACTTCCTGCGGGAGAGGCATTCTCCACACCCAGCCTATCATGTGAACAGCTGCTTTGGAAAATGTTATTCTGGGTGAGTTTCCACTACGCAGTATGGGTCAGTGCTCCTCATCAGTGTTGAGTAAAAGGTTGCCTTCCAGAACTTTCCACCTGGTCTACCAAGGGAGTAACAGAGAAATTTAAGCCTTGCCCTCCATTGAACAAAAAAGGCCTGTTCCAAGGGCTGCATTTGCCTTTCTTGTCCCACTTCACTTCAACTCTTACAATCTCCTAAAAAAGGGGAAATCATACCTACTGCCCAGTCACCACGGGCACCAGGAGAGTGGGGCCCTCTCCATTCACTCTCTCCTCTCCTCCTCATGACAACTGCCACTTGGGTGTCTGCCTTTCTCTCAGGTCACAAAAACCTAGAGGAGGTCTTCTATTCTGGTAGAAAATGGGTAGGCCTTAGGATGGATTTTTCTGGGATGATTCTTGCCTCTGTCATTTCCTGCTAACTGTGATACTCTGGGCATGTTCTTAATCCTTCTTAGCCTCAGCTCTTTCATCTGTAAAATGGGGACAGTGCCGATCTCATAGAGGTGTAATAAGGATGAATCAGTATAATGAATTTCAAGAGTCCAAGTGTCTTTTTGGAATATGGTAAGCACTCACTAATATTAGTTCTTATTCCATTTTAAGCCGTCATCTCCATTGGAGGTAGGTGCGGAGCCCACCCATTAGAACAGTCCAGAGACAACGTGTGGGGCTTTGGTCCAGCCTTCTTTAGAAATTCGCATCACTTGGAAAGCTCCATTGTGAAATATCTGAAACATTGATGTGGAAGAAAGGAAGACAAAGCCCAGACTCTGAATCAACTGGTAGGTGTAGCGTTTCGGAGACTCAACGTGAGGGTGGGCCCCGTGACTCACCACAGTGATCCTCTTACTTTTCCTAGTGGCCAATCTGATTTTTCCATTACACGGCAGTGATTCAGCATTCGCTGTCGCGGTTATGTAACTGGGCTGTTTGGAATTGGGGTGTGCGTATTTATGCTTCCATGTCACCCTTGGGAAGCTTGGAATCTTCTTTATCACTCACTCTGTTACAC
>ML105983.1:24503-37199 GCA_003697995.1 Taxidea taxus jeffersonii | reverse complement strand
ACACTGAGGCTTTGCATATGGCTTAGAGATGGCAGAGATGGGCTTGATTCAACCCTATCCCTTCACCCCATATCAGAAAATAAAAGTATAGAGAGAAGATCATCTAACTTTATGGTACAAGGAGAACCTCTTATTTGTAGCTGAGTTTCTTCTTCCAGATCCTATGCCTGTGTATAGACGGGGATGTTGATATGTAAGTAAACTTCTTTTACAACAGTCTAACTATTCTATACAAATGTGTGGCCACTTACTATCTACTTAACAGGCAACCATGGCAGTTTTCATGTCTGTAAGTAGAGCTGTGCAACATAATTTATAATGGCCACATAGTCTACATTCGATTGTTGTCCCTCCCTTAGTTTAGTTAATCCCTCATGCTGGATAGTTGAGTTACTTTCTGCACTATTAAAATACAAATGAAGTTGAATTTGTGATGTTGAATTTGACCCTTCAAACTTGATTGCAAGTCACTGGCTATGGCATGGGGACAGGTTTCTGCGAACAATTATGTCGTAGCAAAAACGGTTCAGTCATCAGATGGGCATAACCCTGATAATTAGGATACCTCTTTCAAGAAATATGACAGCCTCTCACCTTTCCTTTGCATGTGAGAAAATTCTCCCTGCGTCTGTTCTTACCTGTAGCTTGGAGATAGATACCATCTCCTGTCCCATAACCCCACCTCCAGCCACGCTTCTTCCTAGAAGTAAGTAAATGATGAATCTTACCCGTACTTGATCGTCCAAACCTTGCACATTCTAGGAGATGGGAAATATTATACCTACCCAAGTCAGAGCTTAAGAAACCTGCATTCATTTATTCATTCGAAAATATTTCATGATCATTTCCTGTGTGTCATGAATGGTCCTGACCCATCAAGCTAGGACTTGTCTATAAGTATGCTTTGCCTGCAGTGAGAGAGGACCCTATGCATTTTGACCTTAAACAATAAGGTCATTCAACACCTAAACATGAACTTGTGAGCAGGGCTGGTTCTAGGCCTGATTCCATTGCACCATGATTCTGTGCGTTGTCTTCCTTTGCTTCTGGACTCCAACATCAGACACAGTGACCAGGGGCAGCAACAGGACTGTCTCTTGTTGGCTGTTTCAGTTGGTTGAGCGGCCAACTCTTGGTTTTGGCCCAGGTTGTGATCTCAGGACCATGAAATTGAACCCATATTGGGCTCCATGCTTGGTGGAGAATCTGTTTGAAGATTCTTTCCCTCTGGCTCCCCTCTGTGTGCATGTGCTTATGTGCCTGCTCTCTCTCTCTCTCTGTCATAAATAAGAAATCAATCTATCAATCTATCTATGTATCTTAAAAGAATGGAAGTTAGTGATGCAGAAAACTGGTCTACCCTGAGTAGAGAAATATAGAGAGTTGGGAAATATTGAAGAATTAGTTTTGACCACTCTTGGTGATGAATTGGATCTGGGGGAGGTGATGGAAGAGACAGTATCAAAAATGACTTGTGGGGACGCCTGGGTGGCTCAGTTGGTTGAGCGGCTGCCTTTGGCTCAGGTCATGATCCTAACATCCTGGGATCGAGTCCCACATCCGGCTCCTTGCTCAGCAGGGAGCCTGCTTCTCCCTCTGCCTCTGCTTGCCACTCTGTCCGCCTGTGCTTGCTCTAGCTCTCTGACAAATAAATAAAATCTTTAAAAAAAAATGACTTGTGGATTTCTGTCTGAGCACTTAGAAAACTGACCTTGCCATTCCTAAAGAAATGATCAGATTGGGGCACCTGGGTGGTTTAGTCAGTTGAGCATCTGACTTTGGCTCAGGTCATGATCTCAGGGTCCTGGGATTGAGCCCCATGTTGGGCTCCCTGCTCAGCAGAGAGCCTGCTTAATCTCCCCCTGTCCTCCCTGCTCATGCTCAAGCATGCACTCTTTCTCAAATAAATCTTAAAAAAAAAAAAAAAGTGATCAGATTAAGGGCAAAATCATTCACTTTCAATAAAGTGAATTTGAAGTTCCCGTAAAATACTATTTGAAAATGAGGAATAGCATTAATAGCAGAATGGTTCAGACACCATCCAAAATATTTTCTTTATATGAAACAGCCACATTTTCCCAGTAACCCAGTGAGGCAGATGCTGTTGTTATCCCCATTTTACAGATGTGGTAACTGAAACCCAAAGAAGTTAAGTAATTGGGCCAGAGTTAACACAGCTTGCAAGTTGTTTTAAATCAGGTAGAAAAGCTTTCTAGGCCAGAAGCTTACATGTAGAAATATTCAGCTTATCCGTGTTCAAGCCACAGGAGTGAATGAAGTTTTCTGGGGAGAGTTGAGCTATGGGAATTTCCATGATTAAATCAAAGTCTGATAGACACACAAAAACTATAGAGAAGAGTGGGAAGGAGGAAAAGGAAAAGAACTTCTTCCTATAGGTTGGCTTAAAAAAACAATAACAACACAACAAACGTTAAATTGTTAAAAAATAAAAATATCTGACTCCTTTATAAGCTAACAAACGGGTTATAAAAGGTTCTGAACTGCTGCCAGAGAGTGTGTGGAATGTGGACCTATTACATCAGCACTTGAAGTTCTGCCACTTACAAACTATAGTTTCTATAAACTTCTGCAAGTCACTCCTTTGCATTAGGATTAGGTGTAACTGCATAAAACAAAATCATAATAACTTAAGATAGGAGTTTATTTCTCTCTCATGGAAAAATGCAGAGGCAGACAGTTCAAATCTATCACGTGTAATGGCTCCATGAAAGTCTTAAGGACCAAGGTGCCACCTAGCTTATTGCTCCTTCATTACTAGGAGGTGACCCTTGTTCTCAAAGTGGCTGCCAAGATCCAACCATCACAGCTTTGCTCTAGAAAACTGGGTGAAGGGAAAAGCAGATCAAAGAAATGGCGCATCCCTTCACTTTAGCAGACTTGGCAGAAATCACAACACTTCAGCTTACAGCTCAGTGGTCAAAGCTTGGTAAGATTGCCACACCTGCCCTCAGAGGAGGCTACGCAACAGTCTTTTAGCTGGGCAGAAAATCAAGAAGCTTTCACTAAAGAGAAGGAGAGAATGGATATTGGCAGGCAACCAGCCATCCCTGCCACTGTCAATTTGCTCTTTTGTAATACAAGTAAGGATTAACATATTGGCTTTACCTCTTCCGTTGCTTTGTTGTAGGGATCAAATGATACAATGGGCAAGTGCTTGATAAGTGATGAAACATTATTCGGATAGTTGCCTGGGAATGGCCACTGACTCTCCTTGCACACAGTAGGCGTCTATATTTTGAATGAGAAAATCGGAAAAAGTTAAGATTTTCCACAAATGTGTAGCTACAAAAAGGCAAGAAATGTAAATTGGAAAGACAGGATATCTTTCTTCGATTTTTGTCTTTCGGTGACAAGGCTTTCCTTTGCTTTCGGAATCAATTTCAGAACAACCAAGACTGACATTTGATTAGCTCTGCAGTAAAATGTCTCCTCAGTTTTGCCAAACTCGGGCACTGTCTGAGGAAGGCAGGAGAATTATCTGCAGGGACAGCCGTTGTGTCATTAGCCCACCTGGTCCTTCCCCTCTGACTTCTTGGTAACATAATGAGGATTCCAGGACTGCACTGAGGGGAATGGCTCTGTGGTTAGGAAACAAGTTGCCCTCGATGCAAAGTGTAACCCGTGACTGTGCCTGGAGATTCTCAAAGCAAATGAAATTCTTTTCCCTGTGAATTCCTGACTGCCCTAGATTTATTTTATCTGGGAATGTTAATATTCTTTTTAAGTTTCGAGTTTGCCTCCAGAAAGACGGTGCTTTTGCCTTTAATAACGACCTTTGAGGATTGTCCTGTCACACGGAGCAAAGTATTTCTGTTGCCTCTCATTATACAGGTACTTTGTATGTTTCATATCCATTTCGCATTCCTCTCCGATCGGAATGGTACTTGCTTTGGCATGGCACTTTCCATTTAAGGATTTCAAAGGGTAGGAGCTGCACCTTCTTCCTTAACTCCCCTGTCCTGTCCCTCAAGTGGTACAACGAAGGTGTAACAAGTATTTGCAGGGTTAACGCACCATAACCTCGTGGGCTCATAGGCCGTGAGCGATATCTCCCAAAAGTGCCCATGGGGACAGACAGGAGGTCAGAGGCCCAAACTTGGCCCATTTCTTGGGAGATCTCTGTTTTTCCCTTCCTTGGCCTGGGGCCTTCTCATCTAACACCTGGAAACTTTGGAAAGGGGACGGGGACTAGCACAATCAGGGCTAATTTAGTTGTGATGAGTTTTATTATGTCACCTCAAAGAAAAACTGGAAAGATGCTTTATCAATGAAAAGACCGATGGGGCACCTGGGTGGCTCAGTGGGTTAAAGCCTCTGCCTTCGGCTCAGGTCATGATCTCAGGGTCCTGGGATCAAGCCCCGCATTGGGCTCTCTGCTCAGCGGGGAGCCTGCTTCCTCCTCTCTCTGCCTGCCTCTCTGCCTACTTGTGATCTCTGTCTGTCAAATAAATAAACAAAATCTTTAAAAATGAATAAATAAATAAATTAATTAAATAAAAAGACCGAATTGTAAGTAAAACATTCTAACTCACCATTTAACTTCTGCAATGCAGGGAGGTTTCCCAGTTGGAACCAGGGCTGTTCAGTTACTTTCATTGCTGCTCTGGAGCATTTGATGGCCATTAGCTGTGCTTTCTGGAGCCCTCCAGTAAAGACCCAGCAGCCGGCCTCCCTCGCACACTGTCAGACAAGATGAACCAAGAGTACATTCAGACAGAGCATAACCACAGAACCTATCAACACCCTAGATTTGGAGTCAGGAGATGTTTAATGAGAACACACTAAGTGCCAGTTATTAGCCTAGAGTTTTCATGTGTTCCTATAAGGATTCTACAATCAGAGAAGTAGATATGATCCTTCCTTTGCTGTTAAGGGAATGCCATTCTGAGATCAATAAATGAATGTGCCCATACCCACAGACCTAATTGGTGATTGGCACTTAGACCTCAGTGTTCACAGGTCTGAGGTCAGTATATTCATCTTTAAAAAAAATAAGAATTTTAAAACACTCTCCTAATTCGATGTGAATTCAGAACTTCTTAAGGGGAAAAATTAACTGATGACTTCCCCTGCTGAGACCTCTTTAGAAATTGAACATCTCTCTTGGGGCACCTGGGGGCTCAGTGGGTTGGGCCTCTGTCTTCGGCTCAGGTCATGATCTCAGGGTCCTGGGATCGAGCCCCACATTGGGCTCTCTGCTCAGCAGGGAGCCTGCTTCCCCCTATCCCTCTGCCTGCCTCTCTGCCTACTTGTGATCTCTCTCTGTTAAATAAATAAAACAATTTTTTTTAATTATAAAAAGAAATTGAACATTTTTCATACAGAAGAAGAATGAAAGGTCCCCAAAGGAATTATTGACAGGACAAAAAGAATAGGACATTTACCTCTGAAAAAAGACTAATGGCGCTCAATTTCCGTGTTCTGAAACAAGGAAAATTATGAGTTCCTCATGAAGACCTCAAAAAATACATCAGTGGTTTCTTTCTTTTCTGAATAATGGTTCAGGCAGACCCAAGTTAGAGTGATGGATGGCAAAAACACACGGAAATTACACAGGGGAAAGAGCAAGGCTGTTTTAGCAAGGACCCGCATCCCTGCAAAAATATTTTCTCCAGGAGTATAGTTTAGATTTTATACAGTCACTATGCAAATGACAAATGGTGCTGAAAAACTGGTCTATGAACTATTGGGAGATAAACGAGGAAACTGTTATGTCATCCGAGAAAGAAAATGAGAAATCTGAACTTAAAAGGAGGTAGACTCAGGCAATGACGCTGTTATTGGATCTGAGGTCTTCACAAGGTGCTCTGTCATTTCTTTTTTTTTTTTTTTTTACTTTATTTAAGCTTTATTTAAACATATGATGTAACCCCACCACCCTCACCCAACCCCTGCTCTGTCATTTCTTATTCAATAGGTAACCCAGGGGCCATTATTATGAGATCCTGGAATGAGCTCAAGGGAGGAAAAGGGCTGGGAGTGTGTTAACCTTGACAGTATCATGGGAGAAGAGACTGTTTGAAAAGAGTTGAATTAAAAAATTTACACAATGCTTGGTCTTGTACATCCTCAAGCCATCCATGAGGTTTGGGGTGTGAGAAATGACTGACCCCTCTTTAGACTGAGGAGCCCTGAGCCCCTTTAACTGAGTTTGTGGATTCTGGACAAGTCCCCTGAGGCCTCTGCATCTAATTCCCTGCACCTGTAGAAGGGGTCAAAAAAAGACACTGCCTGGCCTTTTGGAAATGATGCCCCATGGAATGCTGATCTGTTTTGAGACCTCAGTGGTGTCCCACTAAGGAACACCAACCAGCCATATTTGTGGTTTAAGGTTGGGAACCAAAGAGTTAAAGTTTATAAGGTTTTATTGCAGACCTTCTCAGAGCCTTAAAAAGGGCAAAATGTGATTCTTTGAGAACATGGTAGGTTAGCCATAATTGCAGAGCAACAATGTTAGGAAATTTGATACCCTTCCTACACAATGGAAATATTACAAAGACCTCATGAGGTAACAAATGGAAAAGCATTTGGAAAGAGGGGCACCTGGCTGGCTCAGTCGGTGGAGTGTGTGACTCTTTATTTCCGGGTTGTGAGTTCGAGCCCTAGGTTGAGTGTAGAGATTAATTTTTTAAAAAGCGTCTATTAAGAATAAAGCACTATATGAACATTAGACATGTTTAAAGACTTCAGATTCTTTGAGGGTTTTGGCACTGGCTAGCATCACTGAAGTGATCTTCCTCCTTACCCACCTGAAGGCTGTGGGTTTAATTGGGAAGAACGGTGTTAGATTCTAGGCTTTGGTTGGAATGCCATAGCAAGTTTTCTGTAGTGTAATTCTTAGACTGCTCACACCAAAATTACCTGGGCTTCTTATTAGTACATTCGTGTTACTGGTTCAGATCTGTGACCAGGGATCAAAAGCTTTAGCAGATACTTGAGTTGATTCTTATCTGCACTGAAGTTTGAGATGCACAGCCGGAGGGTCTTGGCATAGAGTTCAAAGCCTGCAAACTTCAGACAATTCCTTAGGGGTGAAGTGGTAAGGAACTTCACATCTTTCTGGCCAGGTGGTCTGCCTGATACTAGAGACTTTTCATTTTTAGATAACTTTTATTGAGTCGCCTGTCTATGCCCCCAAAGGGTGTGTTTAGTACACACATGGTCATCCTTACAAGTCAGTATTATTCCAAGGTTGTGGGAAAGCATGCGGACAGGATTTCCCAAAGGTCACACAGTAAATTTGTTAGAGCCCTTTGGTTAGAAGTGAGAGAGAACCCAACCCACTTGGGCTTAAGTTAAGAAGAGAATTTATTGGTTCATATGAAGAAAATGTCCACTGTTAGAATGCTTTCAGGATGGGCTGGATCCAGGAGCCCAAATGATGCAGTGAAGTCTCAGTTTCACCTGAGCCATCCAACCTTCAGTTCTTTTCTTCTTCTCTGTTGTTTCAATTCCCAGACAGGCTCTCCCTTAAAGGTGGCAAGAATATTCCCAGCAGCTTCATGCTGTAGAACAAGGGTTGGCAAACTGTAGTTACAACGGCTGGCTGCCTGGCTTTGTAAATAAAACAGTATTGAACATAGCCATGCCCATTTGTGTACATTTGTGACTGTTTTCATGCCCTAGGAAGTTGAGTATTTGCAACAGAGCTGTGCGGCCCACAAAGCCTGAAGTATTTAGGATTTGTCTTTATGGAAAGGGTTTGCTGACCTCTGCAGGAGAAGCCAGGTTTTGTTGAAGTTTGATTTTGAATCTGTGAGAGGCACTATTTATTTATTTCTAGATTATCAGACCCTAGAGTCTGATGTTTTAAAATAAACAAAGAATCAGGGCGCCTGGGTAGCTCAGTCAGCTAAGCGTCTGCCTTTGGCTCAGGTCATGATCTCAGGTTCTGAGACTGAGTCCTGCATGGGGCTAGCTGCTCAGCAGGACCCTGCTTCTCCTTCTCCCCGTGCCCTTCCCCCCATGGGCATGTGCGCTCGTGTGCGCTCTCTCTCTCTCTCTCCCCCTCCCTCAAATAAATAAATAAAATCTTTTTTAAAAAACGAACAACGAACCTACATTACTTAAAGGTTGTTGCTTTGGATTACCACAAGACTTGGGAGTTCATTTACAGTTTAAATAAATAAGTTCCATTCCCAACACAAATATATTCTATTGATTAAAACAGTAGAATGTTCTGTAAGTTTTTGTAGTCATTGCAGGCTTTGGTGGGTGAAGGTTAGATTCCTGTTAGATGAAACAGGAATTTTGTATTGAATGTCTCAGGAAGAACTTGGTTTATGACATCTATTATCTCAATAAATAAAACAACACAGACATGCATAAATTTAAATTTAAAAAAGACGTTGCCCCCACCTGTCTGGTCTGTTAGCAGTGCTCTTTGTTCATTGACTGCCTGTGGTCATGGAGTGCAAATATCCTCTCCGCACAGTGCTTAGAAAATAGGAAGTATTTGACATAATAGGATTGTTCCCTCTCAAAGCATTGGAAATTACCATTGTGGCTTAGAGATTCTTTTCATATTAACCAAGTCTGAGTGAAGGTTTTTAAGTTTATGGCCCCTGCATTGACCAGGCTTAGAGAGAGCCTGTCTAATGGACAATCCCAGTTGAAACAGCATCTCTATTAATAGCCCCAGCCCAGTCCGGAATTGAGGCTCATTGCCTGGTCAGTTGCTCTTCCCTAACTGAATGGCTACGGGTGAGGGTGGGGCCGCGGAGAGTGCAGCATTCTGATTGGCCCACGCTGGGTCACGTGCCCACCTCCCACGTGTCAGGAGTGAGGTCATCCTTTCCTGAACCACCTGGACTGGAAGTGGAGAAAGAGGGCTCCAGAGGAAAATCAGGACCCTCTTGCTACCTGCTGGGAGGCCAAAAAAGAACTCATACCCACCCATAGCCTGTTAAGTGGTAGGTCCCGGATCTGAACCCACATCCTCCTGGTTTTAAAACTAACATTCTTTATGCTGTATACAACGTATAGCGTTTCCTGAGTGAAGCAGATCTGACCCTATCCCAGACCAGACTGTGGTCCCTGCCGAGTTCCTAATTGCAGCCCATGGCGTGGGTGCAGAGTAGACAAAGTCCTTATGGTTCCACACATCCTACTGACCTGGGATGGGTCTCCTCCTACACGCAGGGATGCGTGTATTTCATGACCTCTCAGGCTAGGGCAGACAACTGGTGTTTTCCCTTGCTGGAGTAGGATCCGTTTCTATTGGCATCTATTTTGTACGTAACATTTTCAGGAAGAGCCTCATGTCCACACTCCTCCCAGGAGCCCTCCTGTAACTCCAGCAGGACCACGGAGGCTTGAAGAGCCGAGCTTTCCTAGAGTGGGCAGGTATTCCTGAAAACAGACAGGGCTTCATTAATAGCAGGTGTTTCTTCTAAGCTTCATGTCTTTGTGGCATTTAGTTCCTCCTCCATTTCCCCTGAGAGTAAGATGGGGATGATGATAATTGCACTGCCTCGTGAGATTAGTGTGGGGTCGCAGAAGACACTGCTTCAGGTGCCTTGGTCGGTGCCTGGCACAGACTCAGTGAGTTAAAAGGGGTGAGTGTGTCGTCGCTGTCCTCGTCATCCTTGTCAGTGACGAAGGAAGCACCATCCTGGGTGGGATCTCCCTTCTGGTGTCGGGAAACCAGCCACCCTCTTCCCGGTGTGCCGAGTTCTGTACACCACGTTAGTCTAGTCGTGGAGCCTCTTTCTGCTGTGATGGCCTGTACTTCCTGAGCCGGTTCAGCTGCTCCCTTTGCTCTCCGTACAAGTCAGTGCATCTTAGGGCCCTGGATTTAGGGCCATGCTCAGATTCCTCTACGATTTCACTTACTGCTTTAAGAGAACATGAACAGAAAGACTCGGGCCATCTTTGGCCCCATGGGATCCATACATTCCCTCTCTCCCGGCCCTCGCCATAGTGGCACAGTGTCCTTGTGTCCTTCAGCCAAGGTGCCTGTAAAGGATGGTCTTAGTCTGTTCGGTGTTCAAGGCAGCGGCAGGCCTGTGAGCACATTCTTTGGGCCCCACTCCCGGCAGTGGGTGGACCTCCCTCCCCCCAGGTAGAAATCTCCAGAGCCAGAAGAAAAGGAGAGAGTTGGCCAAGTGCCTGAGCAGATAGTCTGAGAAGGATGGGCCCAAGTATATGCTTCTCCCACCACATCCCGACCCTCAGGAGAGCATCACACTGGTACATCCTTTATTGGTTTTTCCCTGGCAAAGAATCCTCTTTTTGTAGCAACAGGACCAAGAAGCAGCTCTCAGCACGGACGTCTACATGTCCCTAAAGAGGCACCATGGCCAAGACTCAGATGTCATGATGGTGTCTGAGGGTTGTGTCCCAAAGTGTAAGTGTGGCTTCCCATGGGGTGCACTTGGTGGCTCCCAGGCAGAGGAGGCAGCTCTTTGCCCCTCCTCACTGGGGCCTGCAACACTCACACCAACTTTGGATTAAGATGGATGAACCCTTGGTTAAAGGCAGCTGTACTCCCATGAACACTAGGCTGGGCCAGTATCAGGTTCATACACCTCGGTTCCATCCATCATTGGCTGATGGTAAGGGACGGGGAAGAAGGGGGTGCTCAAAGGGTTGGAAGACCGGGTAAGGGCAGTGAAAGTCAAAGAAAGGGCCGAGCGAGAGGATGGGTGAGAATACCAGAGACCCTTGTACTCAGCGATACTAATACCAGTGGGGTTTCAGGCATCATGTCTGCATTTGCACTGAACCCGTTAGTGGCCCCGTGGTCAGTGGGGGCAGTGCTGTCTTATCTGCCACCTCCTTATCGGCTGATATGCGTTCTCCAAACCAGGTAACCTTCCCTGGGCAAAAGAGCCTCCATGGGCCCCCACGGCCCCCTCCTCTGCAGCCCACCCCTTGTCCCCTCTACCCCCTCCTCTCCATCTTCTTCCAACTCTTCAGCTCATGCACAGGACAGAAGCTCCGGATTCTGTCCTTTTTTTTGTTTTGTTTTAAATGTACTTCATAGTTAATGCAGATCAGTCCTAGGTGGGACCAAAGCTCTCCAGAGAGTTCTGGCCTCCCTAAGACTGTGTGGTGTAATTTCAGGAGTGAAAAGGGGAACATACAGGCCTCTCTCTCCTGCGGAAGCCTAACCATCCTTCATTCCCCTGCCCCGAGGTATCTCTGTAAAGTGGGAAGTATCTCTCTCAAAGCGGGGAAGCCACAGGCGTGGAGCGTTTCCTGCGCGCCTGGGTACCTGGGTGCTGTCGGGCTGCCGCTGTGAGAGAAGGTAAAGCCACACTGGGTTTCCCCTGCATCACTAACCAACCAGCCGACCTCCCCTCCACCCAGAATTTAGCCACCACTCCCAGGATGGCAGGATGGGGTAAAAACATAACCCCTTCAGGAAGCTAGAAGGAGAAGTGAATATTAGCACATCTGCTCCATAAACTTTCTATTTCAGAGTTCACTTTGGGTTGAGAGGCAGGTATCCAGTTGGTGAGAGAGTCTTAGGTCCTCCAAAAGCCTGAGGAGCACTTGGCACCTGGTGAGATTTATGGGGGCGGGGGGATGCCTTGGCCTCTGCGCCAGATAGCAGAAGCACTCTGCCATCCTCCCTCCCTGCTGAACTTCTCAGGGGAACATCGTAGGACACTTTCTAGGACACCAAATTTGGTTCTTCCTTTGGATAAGCCTTGAAGGCCACCATGAAAGATATAATGGTAAGGGTGCCGACTGAGGTTCCCCCCCCCCACCCCGCCCCTGCCCACACTCCCATGGCATGCTCTAAGCATCCACCAGAAGCCTCCCCAGGCTGCCAGAAGGGGTGGGCTTCAGGGCACACACACACACAGGGGCCTGGATTCTAGTCTTTAACATCCCGCCTCACTGAAGTCTCTTTCCTCTTGCTTTTCTCGAGGGACAGGAAAATCATGTCCCAACCGTTTCTGCCCTCCCTACCCCCCACCCCTGCCCCCAAGCCGAGGGAATTCCAGACTGCCTAGTCACTTGAAGAGCATTTATCTGGTTGGAAGTGCTAGGAAGACCCCCACCCCCACCCCCCAGAGCTCCACTGGCCAGCAGGGCTCAGCTGCTCAGCTCTCTGGCCTCCTGCCTCCTGCCTTTTGGTTCGGTCTTCTGTCCTGGCAGTCGGCATTCGAGCTGATTCATGTCCAAGTGAGCAGTTTCTCCAGACGCCTGTCTCCTCTCTCTGCAGCACGAGGAAGCCGCCTTTGAGAGCAGTGGGCTTGGGCCTAGTAGCCTTTTCATCGTCTGCTTCAAAAGAAGGCTGTTCTTGGAAATGCCCCTGGCCTGGATGCCCTTCCCGTCCCCTTGTCTTCATCCCGTTCTCCCCCGCGCTCCTGCGAGGTTGGACACCACTTTCGGTTGAGCCTGGTTTTACTTTCTGTTGCTCTTCTTTCCATCCTTACTCTGGAGTGCCAATCCTCACTCGTAAACCTTCCAATTTCATTATCTGGTGGCAAAGCAGCCAGGTTGGGAGCCAGCCCCTCTCGTCAAACGAATCGGGGAAAAACGTAATGTGGATGATTAAAATATGAATCAATTAGAGTATCCAGTCTGCTCAATAATCTGTACTTAAGAGCTAAACATCTTGAATTTAATAATGTACTTATTAAAGATCCATTTAACTCTGGGGCTATAATTATGCCTTTATAATGCTCTGTCAGCCTCTTGCCACTCTAGGTTTTTTTT
>ML105983.1:0-24103 GCA_003697995.1 Taxidea taxus jeffersonii | reverse complement strand
AGATCCTTTAACAAACCTTTAACAGAAAATGTTTCAGGTTGGCTAAAGTTAGAGAAATCTCAAACTGGATACTTGAAAAAATTTTACCTTCTGTGTCTTAGACCAGAGACGCAAAAGAAAGAAACAGGGAAACTCTCCCAACCCCATGTGGACACCGAGATATGCACGAACTTGTGTGTGGGCTTTCAGTGGTGGGATGGCCCCCTGAAGCCTGTTGGGATCTGTAGATCCCAGGACTGCCGTTTAGAGAGGTACTAGCAGATAATTCTGGGTTGGCCACTCAGAAGTTCTTGAGACCAAGGCAGGAAATGAGGAGAAGCTTCTACTCTAAGTTGTGGGAAGCCACGGAAAGCTGTTGGGAAAAGCAGGCTTCTGGAAGCGTAATCTCGCAGTAGTATAAAATACAGGTTTGAAGGCCAGAGGCTGGGGGTTTGGAATGGAGGTTTAGGGACTTAAATCTGGATAGTCGACACTCGGATTATAAATGAAGGTGAGAAATGGGAGCAAGGTGGTGAGTTTGAAAGAGAAAGCGATCGTGTGAAAATCGGGTCACTAGACAGTCCTGACTTCCTTCCTGGACTCAAAACCCCCGTGGTTTTCCCACAGTTCTCACATCTGTCTCTCCCCCCATGGCGACTCAGCTACTGAGCATCTTTGAAGAAGCACCTAATCAAAGCAATGGATACCATTTATTTACTAATTTTTTTAAAAGATTTTGAAATATTTTTTTAAAAAATCTTTTTAATAAATACTATTTATTTTAAATAAATACCATTGAATCTTTTTAATAAATACCATTTTAATTTTTTTAAAAGATTTTATTTGAGAGAGAGTGAGCATGCACATGAGAGAGAAAGAGCACGAGGTGAGGGAGAGGGAGAAGCCGGCTCCCCATTGAGCAAGAAGCCTGATTCAGGGCTCCATCCCAGGACCCTGAGATCATGACCTGAGCCGAAGGCAGAGGCTTAACCCACTGAGCCACTCAGGTACTCCGCTTAAGAGAATTTTGATCACGACTTCTGTTTATTCTCTTTATTGTTTAAAGCACTTTCCATTTAAAGAGAATAACTTCCAGATTCAGCGTGGTTCCAGAGGCTGTTCGCTTGTTGCCTTTGCTTCTCCTTCCTCACTCGAGCTGGTTTTCTGCCCTTCTCTCCTCAGCCCCTCTGCCGTCCATACTCACTCAGAGTCTCCTCATTGTGACCCTTCCTCCCCTCAGCCCCCAGTCACCCACTGGATTAATCTCCCTGAGGCCCCATCTGACGTGTGACACTTGGGATCAGGGACTTCCATCCACACTTTGGGAATAGAGTCTCCCGGTGACTAACCATAGTTCAGTTCGGAATAGTCTCCTGGTGACTAACACCTGCCTATGCAGTTTTGATCCCACCACCACCTCTCCTCCCCGGAAGCTCAGCCTCCCTTCCCCTCCGCTGGCAGCCCAGCCAACCGTCCACATCCAGCCTCTCCTCCCACATCTGGGCAGATTTCCCTTCAGTCGTTCTCTCCGTTGCCCTAAAATGTGAAATCCCAACTTTCAAAGATACTTCACAGAAAAACTGCATTCTTTGGCTCCAAAGCCCTTGTCATGGAACTACCTCCCATCCTCTTGTGCTGCTTCCTTTTCTAATCAAAGTCTTTTTTTTTTTTTTAAAGATTTTATTTATGTATCTGACAGAGACCACAAGTAGGCAGAGAGGGGGGTGAGGCGAGGCGGGAAGCAGGCTCCCTGCTAAGCAGAGAGCCTGATTCGGGCTCAATCCCAGGAACCTGAGATCATGACTTGAGCTGAAGGCAGAGGCTTTAACCCACTGAGCCACCCAGGTGCCCCTAATCAAAGTCTTTTTTTAAAAATGGAAAGTCTTGGGGCATCTGGGTGGCTCAGTGAGTTAAGTGTCCGATTCTTGATCTCAGCTCAGGTCTTGATCTCGGGGTCGTGAGTTCAAGCCTTGCTGAAAATAAAGGTGCGGGGGGGTGGGGGGCGGAGTCTTCACTGTCTCTCCAGTCATGAAACACAAAAACTTCAGCCAGTGCCATTTCCTTGTCCTCCCTCACGTTGATCTGGAAAGTTGCCAAGAGCCCGTGATTCTGCCACCTGGCTGGGTCTTGTTGCTTGTCAGGTCCTTTCATGCCCTACCTGCGTTCCAGTCACTTCCCCTTAAGAGGATTGCAGTGGCCTCTCATTACTCTCTGCCACCTGTGTCTTCCAGTTCAAGGTCCCATTGCTGTTGCAGTGCTAGTCCTAGAAATTGTATTTTCTCAATCATGCCCCTCAACATAAGGCCCGTCCCCAACCGGGACACTCTTGATCTCCTTCGTTGTGCTCTACTTTCTCTTTAATTTCCCACCCAAACACAGCTCTTCGAACACAGTGCACAGTTGACTTAGTTGTCCTGTGTATTATCCGCTCCGCCCCCCGCCCTCCCAGCCAAAGCTCCACGAGTTGGTGTTCTTAGCTATTCTGTTTGCTGACCTAATTCCAGCAGCTGGTACATGGTGAGCACTCAGTACATATCCGTTGCCTGTCATAATGTCCATGCCTATCTTCACATTCTCGTACTTTCCTCTCTGGTTGTAGAATAAAACCCAAACGCCTAATAGAAACTTCCCGAAGCTTGCCTGCTGGCTCCAGACTCCTCCAGCCCCCGTCCCTCACCGTGGCTCTCCATGTCATGTAGCTTAAGTGATGCTCATGATCCGATGGGTTTCTGGACATGCCGTGTTCTTTCAGCCTTCTCTGTTTCTTTGGGGTTCATTCTCTTTCCCGAAATCTACTTCTGTCTCCCCCACTTCCTCCTTTTTCAAAGTCTGGCCAAAAATGCCACCCCCCTGTGGGTCTCCTCCAGGGTTGAGAAGGGTTGAGAAGGAGAATCAGTTTCCCTCTCCCGTGGGCTTCCTTTGAATTCTGTATGATTGCTCCCGGTGTGCAGTGGAGACCCCTGTGTCTCTTCCCCTTGACTCTGCCATGTCACATCCGGGGCTTCTGGGGGTCTGCCCCAGCGACGATCGCAGTGTCTGGTAGGGCATCACATAGTCACTTACTGCGGGGTTGAAGGGAGGAGCTGCTGTGTGTTGAACCACATAGTCAAAGGTTTGAGGACCGTCGCCATGCAATATGTCTAGATTGTCGCCGTCCTCACCCCCACATCTGTGCCTGCCCTGTGTTCCCTGTTTCCATCAGTGAAGGCTGTCACTCCGCTGACCTGAATCTGGGCATTGGGAGTGATCCCCCTCCTCTCCCTCAGGTCACCCAACTAGGGTCTGTTGACTTTGCTCCCAGACATCCCCCAAATCTTCCCTTCATCCTGCTGTTGGGATCCTTCGCCAAGCCGTCATCTCTCTCACCAAGCACACCGCCTGGCACGTGCGGGGAGGTGCCACATATCTGTTTTTTGAATCCGTGAGTCTCTGAGTTCAAACCACTTCGGGTGACAACAGGCAGATGACCAGGCTGTGAGATTGAGCTCCTGAGAAAGCCCTAATATTGCAAAAGTCTGGGCGATTCCTCTGGAGATGGGGTTAGAGGCCCAACAGAGTGGTTTGAGGTCAGCACCTCGGCTCGTGACGTAACCGGACTTTCTAGAACAGTGAATCTCTCTCCCCCTCCTGATTTTGCTGAGGAGGTTACTTTTTCTAATTATCTCTCTCCTAAAAATTCAAATCCAGGTATATTTCCCTCACTGGGATATGTAAATTCTCACATAAGTGAGATAAGGGTTTGTTTGTTTACAAGTGATGAAGGAGGTCAGGGCGATTGTGACCTCTAAGGAAGGCTCCACCAGACGTGATGAGCTTGAAGGTCTTCATGCCCTCACACATGGGGTTACTGGGATTAGTCCAGATGTTCCCTCAAGTCCCTTTCAGCTTCCAGCTTCTAAGAATAATATCATTATTACAGCAAAATGACAGGAACAAGAAAACTTAGAGTTGTAAAGTCTCATGAAGGGTGAGCGACTCTAAAATCAGCCTCGGGTGGGGACACTCCCTTGACAGATCGGGTGCTGCTTTGGGGCTGGGCAAAGCAGGAAAGTCGTGGGTGGTGGAGGCATTG
Organism: Taxidea taxus jeffersonii; assembly: GCA_003697995.1. Classification (NCBI taxonomy): domain Eukaryota; kingdom Metazoa; phylum Chordata; class Mammalia; order Carnivora; family Mustelidae; genus Taxidea; species Taxidea taxus. The sequence goes on along the minus strand of ML105983.1, from coordinate 20,052 downwards.
GCTTTGGAACAGGCAGTTGATAAATGTTTTCTCCCTCCTCTTTTCTCAGCAGACGGTGTGATAGTGATCACATCTGCCAAGGCTTATCTGAGATCTTGCTGAACCACTAGTTACATAGACTGTCATTTGACTCCTCTGATGCCCTCTTCCTGCCTCCCTGGGGAATCTTGATCTGTCAAGAGGGTTCTGTTCCCCTTCTTTGCCCTCCTTCTCAGGTCTAAGTCGAGGGCTGGGTACATGTGGGGTGGTCCGGATCCGTAGGGTTTGGCTAACTATCTCCAGGCTGCAGAACACATTGGTATGACTTCCATTCCAAAAGACAAAAAAGAGAAATGGAACTTCGATCATGTGGTTTCTGTTATCTGTAACCATGGAAAATGTTGGCCATCTGTGAGGATCCCATTTTAACACTTTTTTCCTCCCTCTCTTTTTCCATCTCTTTCTCGGGGGGAAAACAGCTGAGGAAGTGGAGAGGCTGGCGGCCATGCGTTCCGACTCCCTTGTCCCAGGCACACACACCCCTCCCATCCGGAGGAGAAGTAAGTTCGCCAACCTGGGAAGGATCTTCAAGCCTTGGAAGTGGAGAAAGAAGAAAAGCGAGAAGTTCAAGCACACATCCGCAGGTAAGATGATTGCTTCCCTCATTTCTCTTTGGGAATTGGTTGACTTTAACTTTGTATGTTGATTAGAATTTAATTTTTGCAGATGATCTGAACTGAAGTAGGGGGGAATCAAGCCTGAGGATTGCTCTCGTGTTGAATAAATCTTGGGTGCAGTTGAAGATGGCTTTCAGATCCTGTGGGTTTCCTTGTATCTCTGGCGTTTTGTGGTTGTGTTTTGATCCGCCACTTGTGTTCAATCTATAAATATCTGAGTTTAGAAATCCACCTTTTCTGTGATTGAATGCTTTTATTCCATCACTGACAATCCATTTCTTATTATTCAGCCTTTTTTTTTCCCCACTGCTTGGTGAAGATCAACACACAGCGGAGAGTAAGTTAGATATGGTCTTTGGCAGAGGAGACGAGGTTATTCTATGGAGGAAGAAATCTTGAATGAATGATTGTTGGACATGGCAGGAAGACACAGGAGAATGAAACCCGAGCATCCCTGTAAGGGCAGGGACAATGCTACAGCTCATGGCCTATGTAGGAAGCAGAAGAATTGGAAGAAAGTCAGCCTAGCTGAGGGGTGAAGAGCCTAGATTGTGGAATCAGACTGCGTGGGTTCAAGTCCCAGCTCTGATACTTGGTAGTTATATATGACCTTGCTCAGTTTTTTCAAATCTCTGTACCTCAGTTTTCCCATCTGTAAAATAGGGCTAAAAATGGTACAGGATTTAAAATTGTGAGTTTATGTGGTAGGCTATGTGGATCTATTTTAAATGAGTAGGAGTGTGCAGAGAGAAGTGTATAAGGAAAGAGGTTTGATTTCCCCCTGTGGGATTTGAGAGAAGATGGTGGAATAGCGATGCAGATGCTTTTAGTTTGTTTTGTTCTGATTTGACTCATTAAATGCCCAGGTGATTCCAGGCCTACACACCAGGGCTTTCCTCTGCTCCGTCCTCTTTATCCTCAAAAACTCAAGCTGCCCTCTCTCCTCCTGAGAATCATCACCTCTTCTGTTTTTTGGTCCCCTCCCCCCTTCTTCACCCCCAGTTAACCACGAAGTAGGAGATGGGGCTGCTGGTTGTACCTGAACTTGAGTCCACACATCTGGGAATTTTATTTTACTTTTCAAAAGATCTGCTTATTTGAGAGAGAGAGAAGAGGGGGAGGGACAAGCAGACTCCCTAATGAGCACAGAGCTCCATGTGGGACTTGATCCCAGGACCCTGGGATCATGACCTGAGCCAAAGGCAGATACTTAACCAACTGAGCCCCCCAGGCACCCCAAGATCTGGGAATTTTAGTGCTAATTGCTTTGGGCAATGGAAGTGAATAGCAAACCTAGGAAAGTTGCAGAAGGCCATGAAATCTTAAATAGTTCTCATGGACACCACCAGTTGATATTTCCTGACTCTCCCTTTGATGGAAGCCCCAATGTCTTGTTGCTATAACCTGTTAATTCTTGAGATGAGAACGAACCTCCAAATGCAAGAAATTTCAAAATTGTCATCCCTGGGACTGAGTCCCTGCACCTGACTGCATTCTGCAGCCTCGTGGTCATTGTCCAGGTATAATGCAACCTGCAGGCCTCCCATGTGTTTCTAGACACTGCAGAGACATTGACATGGGAGCTAAACCTTAGAGGGATGACGGCCTCTGTGTACCCCCCTCCCCGCCCCCACGGGGTGAAACTACATCATTTTCTCCAGAGAAATCTTAAATATGTCCTTTAGACAAAATGAGGTGTAAGACACTTGAAGAATGAAAAAGGGAGTATTTTGTGAACACTGGAATAAAGAACAAAGTTTCAGGGCACCTGGGTGGCTCAGTCGGCTGAGCCTTGGTTTCGGCTCAGGTCACGATCTCAGGGCGGCAGGACTGAGCCTGTGTCAGGCTCCAAGTTCAGCAGGGAGTCTGAGATTCTCTCCCTCTGCCCCTCACCGTACACACTCTCTTCCTCCTTCCCTCCTTCTCGCCCTCTCATAAGTCTTAAAAAAAAAAAAAAAAAAATTTCCACGAGGTCCCTGACAATGGTCTTCCTGACTCTGCTATGGAAAATGACTTATGGGACGCCTGGGTGGCTCAGCTGGTTGGGCGGCTGCCTTCGGCTCAGGTCATGATCCCAGCATCCTGGGGTCGAGTCCCACATCAGGCTCCTTGCTCGGCAGGGAGCCTGCTTCTCCCTCTGCCTCTGTCTGCCTCTCTGTCTGCCTGTGCTCTTTCTCTCTCTCTAACAAATAAATAAATAAAATCTTAAAGAAAAGAAAATGGCTTATAATGGCACAAATACTTATTTAACTAATGGCCGTTCATCAACATGAATCCGTGGACGATGGTGTGGCTAATGCCTTTCCTCCCGGCACATCAGGACCTTTGTGATGTCCGTTTGGTGAGACCTTGAGATAAAGCTCACATCCTTCTTGCATGGGAAGATAAGTGTGCTGACTTCTTCTAGATGTTGGAAAACTAGTCCTGTGGCAGATGCAAATACAGGGACATCAGATGACATGTGGATTGTTCAGAGTTTAAACACTGATTTCCTTTCAAAGTGTTTGGGGAGAAAAAATTAAAACATGTGATGGGCCAAGTTGCACTTTGAATCATTCTTATCGTAAACTATTCTTAGCAAGTTCTTGTGACCTCTCAGGCCTAACGGATTAATTCGGCAGTTGAATGTGATATTTGTATGTCAGTTTGGGATTTTTTTGTTGTTGGTTTTTTTGTTTTTTTTGTATTTTTTTTAAAGATTTTATTTATTTATTTATTTGCTAGAGATCACAAGTAGGCAGAGAGGCAGAGAGAGAGAGGAGGAAGCAGGCTGTCCGCAGAGCAGAGAGCCCGATGCGGGGCTCGATCCCATGACCCTGGGATCACGACCCGAGCCGAAGGCAGCGGCTTTAACCCGCTGAGCCACCCAGGTGCCCCTGTTTTTTTGTATTTTTAAGGGGCATTCAGCTCCTGAAGCAGAAAAGGTTGAGGAAATACTGCGGAACATCTTTCTTTATATCCAGATAGATGGAGAGATGCATGAACTGAGTGAAGCAATTCTAGTTTGTTTTTTTTTTTTAAGTCAGTGGTTTGCACTGCAGTATCCTTTGTATTTAACTGGATTCAGAATGTTATTCCTTATTTTTAAAGAAACTTATGGTGCCAGTTCCTAGCTCAAAGGAGAAAAAAATGGACAACGCAAGGGTGTTTGACATGATAAGTCGTATATATAGTCAAGCAAAACTTTGAAGCACAAACTTTCCTATGCATTGACAAGAGGCAGATATTACATACACAAGAGGATTGATTGATTATGGGATTGTTAATGGTTGGCCAGTTTTAGCTGGTGTGCGTGTATTTGTCTTCTCTCTGTGTATAATGCCTTTTCATATGTCAGATAATGTCCACAGTTTTAAATACAAAGACTAAGTCCATTTATCCATTTATAATATGCATTTGTAACTTCTTTTTAAACACATGAAAGGACAGCGCACGCTTGCCTGTTTGTATTTCCACAGCGAGTGACACTATAGTGTGCCATCAGTAGCTAGTCCTGCAGTTTTCCTGTAACTCACGTTACGAGACAGGGCTGTCTGGGTATACCCCGTCTTCAGAGATACACCCAGAAATAATGCTTTGTAAATTGCGTAACAATAAGCAAACTACATGGGAAATTTATAATCTCCACACGTCCCTCAGCTTTGGCATCAACAACTATATGCGTTTTTCAACTCTCTCCCTATCCATATCTCGGGCTGCTCATACATCCTTCCTATGCCAGGCCGAAGGCCAGTGTCCTGACAAGGCCTTCAGCAGTAAGCCCCCGAGACTGAGCTCCAGATGGTGGCAATAACCTTGGAGGAGAAAACAGCCTCACATCGCATCGTAGCCGTAGGGAAACAACAGTGATGGCTAGAAGGTAAAGTAAGAGGTCCGCCGGAACGTGATCTTTACATGCTCTCTGGTGTGCCCTCCGGGGCCAGCTCGGGGCCTGCAAAGCAGCCAGCCTGATACCCCCGGCTTCCTGCGTGGCATCGGCAGCACACCCCCACAGCTGCTCGGGGAACAAAGACAAATGATAACATCCCCTCCAAATTAGAACAGGCAGCGCCTCCCCAAAATAGTCCCCTGCAACCCTCTTCTCCAAATTCCTTGAAAATGAGGACTGTATTTATAGAAAAATAGAACTGGCAGGAAAAAACCATGAAGATGCCACTGAGTTATGCTTTTATTTCCTCTTTGACAGAAAATCAGAAGCAGTGGGGGGTTGGCCCTGGAGAACTGCAACGTGCCAACATCCCCTTTGTGCTTCTAAGCATTTCCGCATACCTAAGGCCATGAGCAATGCGATATTTTTAAAAATTAAAAAAAAAAAAAAAAGCCTACCCATGCTGAAACTGGACCCGCTCTGAGGGTGTATAACTGTGAGCAAAACCAGACCTTGCTGGTGACCTTGTGGTGTGCACAGAGTAGTGGGGAGGCGGGCAATTAAAACACAAGAATACAGGCAGGATCACAATTGTGACAAGGGCAGTGAAGGAAAGGTACTTGGAAAAATGAGGACACTAGATGCAGTCTGAGGGATCAGAGAAACGGTCCTGAGGAAGAGAAGTGTGAACTGAAATCTGGTGGAGGAGTAAACATTTAGAAAATGAGCCCTCCAGGCAGTAAAGCAGCTTGTGCAAAGGCCCTGTGGTAGGAAAAAAAAAATTAGGGATGAACAGGCTGGGAAGGCAAGGAAGCTAGCAGCTAGAGAGTGGAGAGCTAGGAATATGGTATCAGCTGAGGCTGGAGAGGTCACCAAAGGCTGGACCCTCACTGGGCCTTCATTCTGCAGAGCAGATTAGACAAAGGTATGAGTGATTCCAGGAAGACTGGTTAGGCCATGTGCAGGTTATGGTAACTTGGACTAATATTTGCTAGTAGAAATGGATGGATTTGAGAGATGTATAAGGAGTAAGTGACAGGACTTAATGTCTAGTTGGGTTTAAGAGAGAGAGAGAGAGAGGTGTCACATTTGATACTCGAGTGTTGGTTTAGGGTATATGGTGTGGCCTTTCCTGGGACGAGTACTTTGGAAGAGTGGCAGGCTTAGAGGAGTCAGGGAAGGATGGTGGCGGGGGTGGGTAGAGAAATGATTTCCATTTCAGGTGTGGATTGGAGTTGATTTTGTTGTATCCAAAGCGGGGAATTGAATATATGGGGTGCAAAGAAGAGGTCTGGACTGGGTGCGTCACTCTTGGTTCTTTGTATACTCACATTAGAGTGATGACCATGTAGGAATTGGGCTAGGGAACAAGTATAGAATGGAAAGAAAAGAGGGCCAAAGACTGTCTTAGAGACAAAGGAAGACTGTCATCACTAGTGACTAGATAGAGGAGGATAAACTCATAAAGGAGATCGAAAGGCGGTGACTTTTTCTGACCGATTTATTTCATTTAGCATTATACACTCTGGCTCCTTCCATGTTGTTGCACATGGCAGGATCTCATTCTTTTTATGGCTGAGTGATATTCCATTGCGTATATACACCACGTTTTCTTTCTCCATTCACATGTGGTTGGACACTTGGGCTGTTCTCATCATTTGTCTCTTGTGGATACTGCTGCAGTAAACTTAGAGGTTCATATATCTTTTCAACTTAGTGTTTTCTGTTTTCTTTGGGTAACTACCCAGTATTGGAATTGCAGGATCATAAGGAAGTTCTATTTTTAATTTTTCGAGGAAGCTCCATACTGTTTTCCACAGTGGCTGCACCCATTTGCCTTCCCACCAGCAGTGCATGAGGGTATTTCTTTTTCCACGTCCTCACTCATATGTGTTAACTTCTTGGGTCTGTTTGTTTATTTATTTTAGCCACTCTGGCAGGTGTAAAGTGATGTCTCATGGTTTTGACTTGCATTTTCCTGGTGATTAATGTTGAACATCTTGTGTCTGTTCATCATCTGTATGTCCTCTTTGGAAAAATGTCTACTCAGGTCCTCCACCCGTTTTGTTTTGTTTTTTTGTTTTTGTTTTTTTTTTATTTGTTAGCGAGCACAGGCAGACAGAGAGGCAGGCAGAGGGAGAAGCAGGCTCCCTGCCGAGCAAGGAGCCCGATGTGGGACTCGATCCCAGGACGCCGGGATCATGACCTGAGCCAAAGGCAGCCACTTAACCAACTGAGCCACCCAGGCGTCTCCCTCCACCCATTTTTAATTGGTGGTTGCCAAGGGGGAAGGTGGGGGCGACGGGTGAAATAGGTGAAGGGGATTAAGAGCACACTCACCATGATGATCGCTGAGAAATGTGTAGAATTGTTGAATCCTTACATGCTACACCTGAAAGCAATATAACACTGCATTATTAATTATATTTCAATTTTTTTTAAAGATTTTATTTATTTATCCGACAGACAGAGATCACAAGTAGGCAGAGAGGCAGAGAGAGAGAGGAGGAAGCAGGCTGTCCGCAGAGCAGAGAGCCCGATGCGGGGCTCGATCCCACGACCCTGGGACCATGACCCGAGCCGAAGGCAGCGGCTTTAACCCACTGAGCCACCCAGGCGGAAATATTGAAAATATTGAATATTTTCAATATTGGAAATATTGAAATATTGAAAAATATTTCAATTTTTAAAAAAAGAAGAAGAGAAAAGAAAAAAGCAGTGGCCAGGGAGGTAGGAGGAAAATGGGAAGAATGTCATGTGATAGGAGCCAGGAAGGGAAAATGTTTCAGGGAGGGTATGGCGAACCACGTTCAGTATGGAGAAGCCAAGTGCAATACAGAAAAACGCCCGTTGATGTTGGTGATTCTGGTCCCTGGAGCTCACTGCTGACTTAGCAGAAGCTGTCCGGTGGATTATTTGGGGATCGATGCCAGGTTAGCATAGAGTGAGAAATTAGTAGGAAATGGGGGGAAATGGGAATAAGGTTTAGGAGGAGTCTGGCTGGGAAGTGGAGGAAAGATGCAGGACGGGATGGACGCTGCAGGAGGTGCGCGTGTCCCCGAGGACGTGTGCATGTGCTTTGATCACAAGGGGCTGTCTGCGCGCCTCCTGACTTGTCATTGTCATCGTACGATGAAAGCGACAGAAGTGTGACAGGTCAGGGTGAGGGATCCAGTAGCGAGGGAGAGTGGGAAGACCTATGAGAGGGGAGAGAGGGTAAGGTGCTGAGAAGCTAGGGGTGGCTGCGAGGTAAGACACAGATAGCAGGGCTCATATCAGAGGGAATGATCAGAGGGAATGAAACGTCCTGCGCTGAAATAGCCGGACGGCGGAGAGCCTGGCTGGGAGGACAGGGTGAATTGGGTATGACTCCATCTGGCAGCTGAGCTTTTCCACGTTGTAAGTCAGCTCATCGCTTCGTGGGGGGAGGCCAGGAGTGGGACCCGCAGAGCGAACCCAGTTTCAGATTGATGATTATGACACCACATGGCACCTGCGACTTTCAATTGGGCTCGGCCGTCCCAGTACAACTCTGGATAAAGCAGACAGTTGGGTCCTACTGGCAGTGGGATTTGGCCAGATGGATTAAAAAGGGAGGGGGGGGCAGGGGAGCAGAGGAGGTTAGCGCATTTGTATCCATTTCTTGGGGCTGGTGTAACAAATCCCCACAAAATTAGTGGCTTAGAACCATGGGAATTTATTCTCTCACGGTTCTGAAGGCCCAAAGCCCAGAATCAAGGTGTTGGCAGGGTTGGCTCCTCCTGGACGCTGAGGGGAAGTGTGTTTCCGATGTCTCTCCTCATTCCTGGTGGCTGCTGGGCTATCCTTAGCATTCTTTGGCTTGTGGCTACAACGCTCCAGTCTCGGCCTCTGTCTGCACATGGCCCTTCCCTTGTGTCTCTCTGTGTTGCCAGTCTCCCTCTCCTTTCTCCCGTAAGGACAGCGCACATTAGATGCAGGATCTGCCCGATATCCAGGATCATCTCATTCAGAGATCTTTAATTGAGTACATCTGCAAACACCTGATTTCCAAGGAAGGTCACACAGGTACGCTCTTAGGGCTTGAACCTATCCCTTTGCAGGGATACAGTTTAATCCACTACAATACTTACTTTAAATTGGATTTTAAAAAGGAACGGTCCAGTGAATTGAGCACAACTTGAGGTCCCAAAGGAGTCCCAGACTTTTAGAACCGTCAGTGGGTCTGGTAGCCAGAAGCAAGCTAGGAGGGCAGGAGGCACCTAGGAACACAGCCACGTGTCGAATTGGTGACTTTCAAAGCAGAGACAAAACAGACTACAGTCATGGCCATGGGTGGCTGAGGTAGAGAGATAAGTCAGGAAATCACTGAAAACGTGGTAAGTAATCCCATCCACCAATAGACACACGAGCCTTATTTGCCAGACTGTGCGCCGATTTAATTTGCTACCTTCCATTAAGAAACAAAAGGAACTCTTCTCTTTGGTTTTATCATTCAACTCATCCCTGAATTAACATTTTCTTGGGAAGGTTCTCTATTTCCCTTTTCCAACTGGAGAGGTTTCGGTCCATCATGTCTTTAAAGTACCACTCCCTATGTGATTCATAGAAAGTCAGAGGTCACCTTTTGAACATTCCCTCCAGCTGTTAGCACACCCCCCTAATATCCTGGTGGGATAAGGGGGCAGCTTTGAAATAGGACTCACTGACGACCTGTTCCCCTGGGACACGCTTGGGGACTCCGGAACCATGGCATTGGTTAGTGTCGGTAGGTCTGTGTCAGCCCTACCTAACAGCCAGCAATAAAGAAAGCCAGGCCTGAATACGCTGGGGGTTCCCCTCATGTTCATGATGGGGTCCAGGAATAGCCTGCATGCTTTTGCCCAGCGTTGTCTGTACAACGTGATACCAATGTCATGGCATGTGTAGGCAGGACACGTACAGATGCTCTCATGAGCATGAAGCTCCACACACAGAGCCCCTCTGCCCTCCTGCTCACCCCACATCTCCCAGTGGGACGAGAGCCAACCCTGTGAGCTAACCACTATATCTAGTTGCTGGCTGCCTCTCTCCCGCAAGCCCAGACTCTGCTTCCTTTATTTCCTGCATTGATTCACCCAGACTCACTAATGATTTCAGCAACCACTTATTTCTAGGAATGCCCTCCTGGGAAGCCCATGTCTCCGGAATAGTGGCTCTTCAAATAATTGTTGCATCTTGGTTAAGGAAAACCATCTATACTGGATTCTGCCTTTGGACGTGATGTGATGGGCTTCAGAGCCCTTCAGAAAGAGCCCGGGGCTAATATCCAGGGTGGATGGCTGGCATGCGAACCCCACATTGCCAGTTCCTCGCTACTAGGAATTCCTAGCATGTCCTGTGATGAGGGGAAGGTATATGCACTTCTTGGAGAGAGAGACAGAAACCCTAAGGTTTTCAGGGAGGCTCATACTGGCATACTTTTGGATTGAAGGATTGAAGATCACTGTTCATAAATGGAATCTTTGGCTCTCTATCCAGCACGAGACCAGCTCTGCCCAGGGTAAAGGCCCTGTAGACCATCACTGGCCCAGCTCTGGAGCCAAATTTGTGTTCTTCTCACTCAGGCAGAGCAGTGAAATTGATTCATTGCAAACACTGATGCTCGTGAATAGGCACGCGTGCGCCTGAGAGGACTGGTGTCGCCTTGGAGCCCTAACTCTAGTGTTGCCTTGGAGTTCCCTTTCCAAACTAACAAAGTAACGTTATTTCCTTGGGCAGAACTTAGGTTTTCAAACTTCTGTAAGCCACGGAATGTTCAGTAAGGACACCAGCTTGGCATGTCATGTTCATTTGTGCACCAGGCACCGCCATTGTCCCCAAAACTATAACGAGAACATCCATGGCTCCTGCCTCCCAGAGGTTATGTTCTTGAGGGCAAGATAGATGAGAAAACCAGCAATTACGGTGAAGTATCCATGATATTAGAGGAGACATCCAGGGGCTCCGAGAACTCAAATTAGACAAAGCCAGCTGAGTTTACAAGTTAGCAGGGAAGGCTCCCTAGAGAAGTGGATGTTTAACCAAGGTGTTAGGCAATGAACATGAAGAGTCCTCTCTCCTGGTGGGAAGAACAGAGCCGAGGAGAGCTTGCCAATCCGCAGCTTAAAGGGGAGGCTGTGGTCTGAGAAGGATTGTTGGGGAAGAAACAGAGTAGTAGTAAGAGATGAAGAAGAAAAGGTAGGCAAGGATCTGCTCGTGATGAAGGGCCTTACGAGGTCTGTTAGGGAGCCTGGACTTTATCCCAGTGAAGCATCCTGCGGAAGCTGTCAAAAAATGCTCCTTTAAAAAGATCATTCTTCCAGCACAGGAAAAGTTTGGAGTGTGACCAAACTTCATTTTCAAGTTTATAATCTAACCATGTCTGTGTATTTGTGGAATGAGAGAAAACTGGGATACAGTTACGGGGACATCTTTTTGTGATCATGGAATCCAATGGGATATTGAATACTCCTGTTGATTTCATTCACAAGGAAACTGTTGGTGGAAGGTAGTGGGTGGTGGACGATGATGCTGGGAGAGATGATGATAGCGCAGACTAAAACAGTGGCATCAGGCCCTGAAGACTGAGAGACCTTTAGGAGACAGAATGAGTATAACTTGAATACAGATTGGTTGTGGAGGGTGAGAAAGAGGTAAAGAACCACTGAACAGGTAGGTGGGTGGAGGTACCACTCGCCCCATCAGGGACCCTGAAGATGAGTGGGTTGGTGGAGGAAATGATTCATTTGGGGGTATGCTGGCTTTCCTGTGCTTCTGGGATGCCCCAGATTGAAGGATATTGGTTGTAGAGAACTGGGATTGGGAGAGATCTGGCTGAAAATGCAGATCTGGAAGTCATGAGTGCCTGTGGGTTCATTTGAAGCCATGGGATGGAAACTCCAAGGAGAAAATATGAAGTGGGAAGCAAACTATGGCTTCAGGAGCAACGCCTTGAGGACCGCTGACCTCTAAGCTATGCGCCCAGGCAGTGGGGCCTTTGGGGAGACCGATTAGACTTACTAGAGAGCTAGGAAAGGGATGGGTAGTATCACCTGCACAGAACAAAAGAAAGTTCAGGAAAGGAGAAGGGGCCACTCTAGTGGGTCCTGACTCGATGTTAAGGACTTGAGACATAGCCCGTGTGTTTAGTGACCACTCATCGTTCATGTCCTTAGGAGAACAGTTTTGGGGAAGCTTTCTGGCTGGGGATTAGGAAGCATACAGTTGAGGTATGAAGGAGAGAAGAGGAAGTAGACTTCTTTTAAGAGGCTTGGCCAGGAGGGAGAAAGAAAGATAGTAGCCCCCAAAATGGAAAATGAGCTTGAGGGGAGGTGTTTTTTAAGATTGACTGGATTGTGTCAAGATGCAAAGTTTGCCTTAAGGTGGCTTTGGCATTCCAAGGGAAATAGAAACAACAACAGAGTGACTGTGAAACCAAATGAATATATTTCCACACATTTTTCAGTAATGACATTTCTTGTGACTAGGAAAAACAAACATGCAAATAATTGAGCACTATTTAGCATGCATCTGATTTTAATAAGGACTCATCAAATCAAGCTGTCTAGCCTTCAGCATCTGGCTAGATCACACATTCTCTTTGGGTAACTGGATCCTTCCATTTCTTTTAAGAAAGAAGCCGAACATGGACATGCAAAGAATATTCTTATTTGCATCTCCAGCATGACCCTGGAAGGGAACACCTAGGGGTTGGAAGGCAAAGTAGACTTAATCACCCAGTTAAAAAAAAAAAAAAAAAAAAAAAGTCTGGTATAGGCTAAAGACTCTGGAAATTGGTACCTCCAGGGAGCTGGGATGGTAAAGATGTCATTGTTTCCTCTCAGGGTGACCTTCATCCATCATTCTTATGTGCTGAGGCTCTAACATCCTTAACAACAGAGACCCTGCCTTTTCCTCCTTGTCTCCTGGGATTGAGCAAACACCTGACATAGTGTGTGCCTAGTAAGTTCATATAGAACTAAAAATCAGAGAGACCAGCCAACTGTCTGAGCTCCTCTGTTTCCCAAGATCTGAAAGCGGAGAAGTGAGGGCATTTACTGAAGTACAGAACACAAGGTCCCCACCTTCAAGAGACTTGCCATCATTCATGATTGTTTTTCCATTTGTCGGAATTGTACACAGGTCCGGTTCCATGGCACAGGGCAGCACTGTCTTTTGGGGTTATCTCTTGCTCTGTAACAAAACACCCCCCAACATTGTCATAGCATAAGGCAACAATTTGATGGTCTTCTCTAACCTGATGATTGCCTGAGCTCAGCTGGATGGTTCTTCAGCCAGTCTCTCTCGGGACCTCCTATGTCTGTAGACAGCTGGGGTTAGGGTCACCAGGAGGCTCAGCGGGGTGCAGGGCAAGCTCAACCCCTCCTTTCTTTGTATTCTCAGTGCCATTCCATGCGGTCTCTCCGGTGGGATAGCTCAGGGCCTCCAAGAGCGCAATGGTACAAGATGCCAGGCCTTTTAAGACTCAGTCCAGAATTCACCCAGTATGTCATTCATGGTTTTCTCTTGGTTAAAAGAAGTCCTGGGACCAGTCCAGACTTGTTTTAGGGGCAGACTAAACAAGTGTGTGCACGCTAGGAGCATGGTTCATTGGGTACCATCTATGGAAGCCATTGTTCAGGGTGTAACAAGGCTACAGGTGTAGCTCGTTCTCTCCTTTCCAGGTCAAATGTGCTTCACCAATTCTATGTTGAGAACAACGACAGCAGTCACTCTTGTGTCTTCTGTGCATGCGAAATGCACTGGACCCTTTCCATGCCTTAGGAACCATCACTGCACAGCAGACCTACATGCTATTGTTAACTTAATTTGGCAGGTGAAGAACCCAAGGTCTGGAGGGGCTAGATAATTTCTAGTTAGAAATGGCAGACATGAAGTTCGAACCTGTAAGCACCTGTCACCTGTATTTTGTTTCTGGTCCATGAGTATGAAACCTCGTGATTCAGATGCTTTCACACATGTAGTTTGTCTGCACTTCACAGTGATGTCCTAGAGCAGTTTCCTTTGCTGACACATCCCTGTAAAGCCAACTTGTGAAGGAAGAGAAGGTCATCGATGAACACTGACCCTGGAAGTCACAGTGTGAGTCTTTCTCAAATGCCTTCAAGGCAGTAGCTAATAGCTTACTTATCTTTGCTTGTGTCTCATGCTGTCTAGTTCAATGCCATGTCCATGGCACGTACTTTCCATTTGCTGAATGGCCAAGAAAGAGTAAACTGATACGGGCTCTGGACATAGACCCTTCAAAACCATTGCATTTGTCTCTTCAGCAGAACATGACGTGTTCTGTGTGCTGTGTGGCATCTTAGGTGTGCAAGTGAGGCGAGTAGATGGTGATCACATGGGCCTCTGAGGTGCTTGCTGGATTTACAGCTAGACGCTTGCAGCACTAAGTCTGAAAGGGCATCAGCCTTACGGTGTTGATCATGAGATGTGTGCTTGGCCCACCAACTTCGACGACAGGCAGGAGTTCGGTGTGGCAGGTGGTAGGGGACCGTGGTTGGGACACAAACTGAGTGGCCGACCTGCCACATGACCTCGGGCAAGTTGTTTGTACTGTGTGTGCTCAGTTCCCTTGCCTAAAACTGGCACCTTATAAAGTTGTGAGGATTGAAGAATTTAGCAATGCCTGGGCGGCTCAGTGGATTAAGCGTCTGCCTTGGGCTCAGGTCATGATCCCAGGGTCCTGGGATCGAGCCCCGCATCAGGCTCCTTGCTCAGTGGAGAGCTTGCTTTTCCCTTTCCCCCTGCCTGCCTCTCCCCCTGCTTGTGCTCTCTCTCTCTCTGTCAAATAAACTCTTAAAAAAAAAAAAAAAGGCATCATAGAGTAAGAGAAGACTTATTTCATAGTCTTTGGATTTGGTGTATGTATAAAGTGACAATTCCGGGGCGCCTGGGTGGCTCAGTGGGTTAAAGCCTCTGTCTTCGGCTCAGGTCATGATCCCTGGGATCGAGCCCCGCATTGGGCTCTCTGCTCGGCAGGGAGCCTGCTTCCTCCTCTCTCTCTCTCTGCCTGCCTCTCTGCCTGTCAAATAAATAAATAGATAAATTCTTTTAAAAAAAAAAAGTGACAATTCCGATGAGCTTCTCTTAGATTTAGGTCCTGGGTGTAGGAGCCTGCTTTTAGACACATTGCATAATTGCACAGAGCTGGAGCTTATCCCACGTTTTCCTAGGTATCAATGAGTATTTCCTCCTCTCTATGAATTTACAAAGAAGTGAACAAACACAATGGCTTCTGAGGAAATGCACCATCCTGTTTCTCCTTTGGCTACCTCATTGGCAAAAAAAAAAACAAGTGATTTATAAAAAGGTGATCTTGGGCAGGGTAGAACAATGTGGGTGTAGTCTCCTTTGGAAAATCAGAGCTCTTGGGCAGGGTAGAACAATGTGGGTGTAGTCTCCTTTGGAAAATCAGAGCTGTGTGGCCAGTTGGAATGGTCAAAAAATAGAGAAAGGGGTAAACAAGATGACCATATACTTTATTTTCCAAACCTGGCCATTTTTGACCACACCGTGGGAGGCCATCCCTTCCTAGAACGGGACAGGAAGCCTGAAATAGGCCTGTGCCGGGCAAAGAGGGGAGCACGGTCACCCTGTACCACTCTGTACAAGACCGCCAGGCCAGAAGCCACAGACTGTGAGGCCAGTTCCATTCTCCAAACCAAAAAAGGGTGCCAGTTAACTCGCAAGAGAAAGGAGAAGGGATCATTTGGAACTGAGACTCCTAAGAACACAAAAAGGCACTCAACTGCCTGCCATTTCAGCCAAATGAGCTCGTGGTGGTTAGTTCCCGGAGTGCCCGTGACAAATTGAATGTCTCCGTTCCCAGCCCTCAGTCTCTGTGTCTGTCTCCTCTCCCGCTCTTCGCCTGCTGGATGTCTTGATCAGAAATTCACTTTCTTCCCCTAGGAATTCATTCTATCGTCTTCAACACGTCTCTCACTCTCTGAGGTTCTGGCCCGTGCCTGTCACCTGCTTGCATGCCAGCGGACCCCATGTGTGTTGTCCATCCCCCTGCTCCCACCCAGGCCCTCCTCTCCCTGGCCTCTGACAGCTCTTCTATGTGACACCATCTTCTTTCTTTCCTCCTCTTCCCTAACTTACTCCTCCTCTCGTTCTTTCTTCCACTTTTCTTCTGAGAGCCCCAGTTTATCCTCTCTGAAGCTTAGTTCATTAAGTTCACAGACGCTTGCTGGCTGAACTCCACGGCCATAAGCAGAATTTCATTGAATTCAGAAATTCGGTTCTGTAAAGATCTCTACCCTGAGGCCCGTGCTCTGCAGGACCTCCCCACCGGCCCCCAAATAATGTGCACACCAAATGCCTCCTTTCCACCCTCCCAGGCTTCCCTTCCCAAAGGGCCCTGATGCTATGAAATGAATCCTCATTCACTCTGGGAACACCTTAGGATCTCATCTCTGTTTTAGTTCCTGAACCAGTTCTGATTATAGACATGCCCTTTCCTTTCTCCACGACCATTTTAATATAGAAGTTAACCTGGGCCACCTGGGTTTCCCCAGAAATCTTGGGCCTTCTCCCTTTGCTTCACTGTAAGCATCATCCTAACACGCTGGCATGACTAATAACAGTGGTACTCGCTGACGGTCATGAATGGCCCATCGGTGGGCACTGAGTGATAAATACCAAAGCAGGTACAATGTAGCTCTCACTGCCTCGCCAGTCTTTTTTTTTTTTTTTAAAGATTTATTTATTTATTGGACAGACAGAGATCACAAGTAGGCAGAGAGGCAGTCAGAGAGGGAGCAGGGGAAGCAGGCTCCCTGCTGAGCAGAGAGCCCGATGCGGGGCTCCATCCCAGGACCCTGAGATCATGACCTGAGCCGAGGGCAGAGGCTTAACCCACTGAGCCACCCAGGCGCCCCTGCCCCTCCAGTCTTATGAGTCCATTACTGCTAACATCTGTTTCATAGATGAGGATAATTAGGCTTAGGAAGAGTGAATAACTTGCCGAGGATCACTCGGCTGGTTAATGTTAAACTCTAGAGAATTCGAATGCAAGCCTCTGTCTTACTTCAGAGTCTCCCGGGCTTTGCTTGGAAATGTCACTGTCCCACATGACTCGAAAGCCTAAAGAGTGAAAAGGTTAAGACGTATGTATATCTAGGTTAGGTAGGTGTTAAACACACTTGAATCCAGAAAGCTGATCTCTGTAAGAAAACACAATAATACTGGAAATAAGACTTGATGATTTCAGCGAGTAATGCCGGCATTCCTGGAGCAAATGAAAATACCTGCATAGTGTATGTTAACTTGTCTCTTTAAAAAACGAGTTGTTGAGCATCAGTTGATTTCCTTGTTGTCAGTTTCCTTTTTTAAGTTGTGGAAGTTACAGGGAAGATGTGAGACAATTAAAATTTGGGACTTGACAAAAGAAATCATCAACTAACCTTAATAGGAGAAACAGACCGTGAGCCAACACATGAAGGTTTTTGAAGGTCAGTTTTAAAGGTCTGCCTCCTCTTTTTCATTAGCCCAAGGGAGAGTAGGATCAGGGGCATTGTGTGAATATGAAATGTGTGAGATGTTAATGAAATCACACGTATGAAAGAAAGTGTTGTGTACCACGCACCTGCCCAGAGTGGTAGTTTGACCTAGAGGAGGAGGACGGGTGTGCTGACCCCAAATGCGTGGGGGGACCTTCCCTCTAATCACAGTGAGTTCTAATAAAGCGGCATTGTGAGGGGTCTTTGTGGGGAAGTCAGGGAGCAGGGCTCAGGATGTTCCGACTCAGATACAATTTTGGCATAGAAGACTGTTGTAATGTTTCGTCTATTTTTGTCCTCAAGCGAGTGTGAGCTTCTGAAGAGGATAAATGTCTCCTCTGTGGCATAGCAACATATTTCTGTGTCCGCTGGGAAGCTCCTCCATTCCACGTTGCTGGGCTTAAACTTCCCTAGCTTCTTGGGAGCCGTGAGATGCTCAGAGATTGTGGGAAGCTGCTTGCTACCACTGCAAAATGCTGTCAGGGAGGCCCTGGAAGGGGCTGTTAAACGCTTCTCGGCACCCAGGAAGGGGTCGTTTAAGGCAGTGGTTAGAGCACCATGCTAATTACATCTCCAGGCATTTCTGTGAAGATTGTGTGAAGCCGCCAGGAACTGTAATATTCTACAACCTCATTTTACAGTACTGTGTCCCTGTGGAGAAGAAAAAAAAAAGTTATACCATTTATCCACCATAGCACAAAACTTTATATCATGCATGAACGACTGGAAAGATTCATTACAAGAAGATCTGTCATTACCATGAGGAATAATTCTCACCTCTCTTGTGAATGACTGAAACAACATTTGATAGATCTGGGTCAGGTAGATGTTTACCAAGAGTCTGGTGATCATGTGCCTTCCCTCACGGCCAGAGTCACATCAGTTTATAGTGTTTCTGGAAAGGCTAGTGGACTCTTGTGTGTTAAATTCTAATCCTGGAGCGGGGGGCACCTGCGTGGCTCAGTAGGTTAGGCAGCTGCCTTCAGCTCAGGTCATGATCTCAGGATCCTGGGATCGAGCCCCACATTGGGCTCCCTGCTCAGCAGGGAGCCTGCTTCTCCCTCTGCCTCTGCCTGCAGCTCCCTGTCCTTGTGCTCTCTCTCTCTGTCAGATAAATAAATAAAATCTTAATGAAAATAAAGAAATAAGTTCTAATCATAATATATAATGAAGTCTCTCTAAACAGATCACTTACCACTTTCGTCACAAACTGCATCCCTGTATAAGGTAATGACTGTCATAATTTTGTATTTAGACCCCAGATAGCCAACATGAGAGAGATTTTTTAAATAAAAATAATAGATCCCATTCAAATTTGAAAATAGAAAATTCACCCCTCATCCTGACACCCTCACAAATGATGATCATTTATGCCTATTTCCTTTCATCCTTTTGTAATCATTTCACATAGATGAGAGCAAAACATGCATGTCATTTATCTCCCTCTTAATTTTTTAATGCAGTGGTACGTTGTAGTAGAACGCTTGGCTCCTAGTCAGCCGAGTCCTCTGCCTGTAACACATTCCAGGGCGTGCGTGCGGTTATAAATAACCTGCTGCCAGCATCTGTGTACGTAGCATTTTCTTCTTACGTACTTTTTTCTGTAGGCTAGAGACTGATTCAGAGGCACACCGGGGGTGAATATCTTATTTTAGCCCTTGCTTTCCAGAAAGGTTGTGATGTGATGCGGGGAGTAACGACTTCACGCTCCTGGGATTGCACAGAGGAACACGTGGGGTTAAGTTATAGATGCGATCAGTGAGAAATTAAGCAGGGAAGAGGGGGACTCCTTCTACGATATGCCAACATTGGACAGTCTGTCTAGATTGGCCTCAGCGAAATCATGACCGTTGGCCCCTATTTGGACAGATTTCTCCTGTTGTGGCTTATTTTAAACTTCCAGTGTGAATGTTGCAGCCCACATGTAGTCTAATGTTTTCCCCATCAAAATACCTATACTTTAGTAAGAGCCAGCTAGAAGAGAACTGGATGCCATACCAGTATAAACCAGCAGAAACCACAAAAGACATTATTTACAGATGGTCCCTGATCATAGGATTGACAAGAACAAAATTAAATACTTGAGGAAATAATTAAATGTTTCATGATAGCTTTTTAGTTAAGGAAAATTATGTGAAAATTGGAATTTCAATTAGTAAATTTTTTTTTTTAAGATTTTGATTTGAGAGAGAGATAGCAAGAGAGAATGTGAGTAGGGAGGAGAGAGAGAAGCAGGCTCCCCAGTGAGCAAGGAGCCCAGTACAGGACCCGATCCTAGGACCCTGGGATTGCGATCTGAGCCAAAGGCAGACGCTCAACTGACTGAGCCACCCAGGAGCCCCTAGTCAGTGAATATTACATGAAAATTGGAATTTCTTTAATTAGTCGTCGAATCTTTATTGAAGAAGAAGAAGAGTGAGGGCTGGCCCTCACAAACAGCCACAGTCGGCATGGACCATCAATGTTGAGGCAAGGGTAGCAATCATATGAGGGGAGGTTTAGATGGGACTAGGTCATAGCCCCTTTTGTCATATTAGGGCTGCCAGACTTTATCCTACAGACAGTGGGTCACCAATAAAAGTTTTAAGCAGGAAAGTAGCAGAGGTCCTACTTTGAATTCAAAATAAATTGAGCAAAGGACATGACTAGCAAATTGAAGAAGAACACACATGTCCCATAAATATAAAAAAAAAGATCTCACCCTCACTCGTAATTAAACACAAATTGAAACTAGTGAGATACTGTTTTTCACATCCAACTTTGGCAAAAGTAAAAGAAACTGATCACTATACTGTGTCGGCTAGCAAGTAGAGGAGGTAACAGCTGCTCTCATACGATGTTGGTGGAAAGGTGAATCAATGCAAGCTGTTTTAGAGGACAATTTTGGCAAGAGTAACCAAAAATTTTTTAAGATTTATTTTTTTTTTAAAGCTGGCCATTTTTAAAAAGATTTTTATTTTTTTTTTAATTTTTAAATATTTTTATTTATTTATTTGACAGA